>OMNO01065839.1:0-12359 GCA_900303215.1 Trachyrincus scabrus
ACACTTCATTTAAAGTAGTAAACAATTGCAAGTGGAAAAAACTGCACTTTGTGTTATGCGAATTAAGCAGAGGCCGTGCTAGTGTAAAGGACGAAACAAAAACATCTTGCAACACATTTAATGAGAAGCCAGCGGCTCACCTCCTCTCGCGGGCTACAGCCTCCTTCCTCGCCTCCTGCTCCACCTGCCTGGCCTGTAGCGCGGCCTGCTTGGCAGCCTGCACCTCCTCCTGGTTCTTGGCGTAGCGGACCGCTCTGTCTGCCCGATCCTGTGGACACCGCGCATGAATGACCCGAGCTTGTGCTCCGCCAAGACCCAAACCACTAGGGGATTTCTTCCATGACAACCAGCAGGTGAAAAAGAGTTCGCTGATATCGTCCAAAAATAACTTGAGGTTAAAGGACAAGGAAATCCGGTTCTTATCAGCATAGCACACATAACACTTTGAGTGCACTTGTAGCGCTACACAACACATCAAAAGTAGACTTAACAAACCACTGCCACTCAGTCATTATCTAACAAAATTATGCAATAGCCACCATAAGTAACAAAGAGGAGTAAGGAAGCGTGTGTGAGTGAGAGAAAGAGCGAGAGAGAGTGAGTGTTACCAAGGCGATCTGCTGCTTGACTCGCTCCCTGGCAGCCTTCTCCTCTGCCTTCTCCCTGTTCCTCTCCTCCATGATGCGGCGAGTCTTGTCGTCCTCCTGCTTCTTCTTGAAGTCCAGCATCTCCTTGCCCTGCTTCCTCCGCTCCATCTCTTTACGGATCTCACCCTGGGGGACAAAACGCTCATGGGGGTCATGTGATAACACCCCGGCCACTCACTTGTCCACTTCATTGTCCTAGCATTTGTGTTGCATACAGAGCTTATCAGTATATACCTTAACCTTAACCTACCAAATACAAAAAAATACAAGAAACATACTGCTACTTTGTAGATTTTCCAATGAAAGTGTACATTAAAGTCAAGCAGGCCAGTTTCATAAATGTATTGTCATAAATGTATTGCCATTGAGTATAGGCTCAAAAATATTGTGATAATGGATTGTGTCTATGAGAACCTTTTATATATTTAACAGGCACACTAGACATATCTCTATAGGCTGCCTTTATGCTTCCAGCACGTCATAGGGCTACTTGTCTGTGTCAAGAGAAAAGCTTTGTCAATGCTTGCAGACATAGTGAATAAAATGACAAAACACTTACCTCTTCCTCTCCCTTCTTCTTCTGCTCTCGTCTCTCCTCCAGTTTCTTTGTCAACCTGAGCAGTAGAAAGACCGGACAACACATGAAGTGTTCTACTGTATTTTGTGAGGTAAGATCCAACTAAGATCTAACTATAATTTGATTGTAATTTGTTTTTTTGGGTTGTTTATTTTCAAATATTTTGCCCTCTTCTGCTCTCTCTAATTGCAACTCTCATCAAATCTTACCTACAGCAGCTTTAATCCTAATCCATACATTTTACAATTGGGTACAAATCACACAGCCGTTGTCAGTATGAGTGTATGCGTGTGTGGATGTGCGTGTCCACAGTCCTACCTCTCCACCTTGGTGTCGAGGTTCTCCTGGGGCTGAGAGCTGTGCGAGGCCTCGTCTGATGAACTCTTTTCCTCCCCAGGAGTCGCTGCCTCTGAATGGGAGCCATCTTCTTCCGCTTGCCTTGAGAGAGATTCTGGGAACAATAAAGTGAATATGTTTATCCATACAAATGCAGATGCTAAAATCTGTAAAAACCCTACGGGTGCTTTGTGTTCCCCCATGTCACTGACCTTTTGATGGGCCTGCGGCTGTAGCATGAGATAGCAGTGGCGTGCTAAGAGCAGCATCTGGAGGAGAGGCTGCAGCAGGGTCTTCTTCTGCTGCTGCTGCTGCTGGCGCCAGGATGGGTTCTGGCACTACGCAGGCGAACAATGTGGTCTCCATGGGAACCGCTGGCATTGCCACTCCGCCGCCACTAATCTGCTGAGCGTGCAGCTGACAGAAGAGAAAGAGGGGGGAAATTAATGCACAATTAAAAGCAGATGGGGCTTGGCTAGAGCACCATAAACATCGCCGAACAAAAAGCAAGTCGCCATAGTGACGAAACAACCAAGGGCTGTGACCTCTCGGTGTTAATAGGTATGACAATGGGTGTTTTTGTCACACACAGGAACCTGGACAGTATATTTTATATTGTATGTGCATACAGTCTGTGGGGGCTACCTTTGAAACTGCCCTTACCTGTTGGACTTTGGTAATCCTCTTGAGGAGTTCCTCTGCTGACACACTGCCGGCAACGACCTCCAGGGGAATCCCGTTCTCCCCGATGAAGAAGCTCGATGGTACACACACCACAGGGTCTTCAATGACGTTAAGGCACAACCCTTGGTCGAAGCTCACCATTAGCAGGGTTTGACTTACACTGATGTGTTTCACCTACACTGGTGTGTGTGTGTGTGTGTGGCAGTGAAAACTACTCTCTTTGTCCGACAAATTGACTAGATTAATTCACTTTTAGGATTATTAGCAATGTTGCTGTGTCACCCAACTGACATGCTAGGAGCAGGCTATGACATGACATCTGAAGAAAGTATTATTAGCACTGGATTGCTGGTCAGGGCACACACACAAAAAGGATACAGATCTGGGAAAACTGTGTGCATGTCTCGCTGCAAAAGACACAGCATAGAGTCAGAAAGTCAAAAGGGGCATACAGTTTCATTCAAGTTATATTCAGATTAAACTGCTGTATCTGTTGTAACAACACCCAAACAACTGGTGTTAATGAATCGCTGAACCTAAATATTGTTTTCTTTGAAATATTATGGTAGTGTACCTTTTACCACAGTAAATATGTATGCATTGTAATAGTTTCTGAAAATTGACTGTGGGCTTACTGTCTATTGCAATATCAACAGATCTATGAGGCAAATGGGCATACTCTACTCAACCTATGTAATTTACATTCATTTAACAGTCCTGCAGCAAGTAATCACTGGTGAAGCAAGGCACTCTGAATCATGTTGCTTTTACATATACTTCCATACCTCTTGGCATCCACTTGTATTGCCACACAGCAATTCTGTGCCGCTTCTGAGACTTTGTCTTCCTCCCAGCTGGACTGCAACTGTGCAGACTGCTCATCTTCACCTTTAGAAGGTGTGAGAAATTCCCAGAAGCAATTTTGTTATCATCTTGATGTATACCTACTCCACTTAAGTTAGAAAACATTTATATGGCATTTGATTGTAAGATTATATGTTTATAGACAACGGATATAAACAGAGAGTCGGATAAATACCAATGCTATTAGATAGATACTGTTGGCTGATATTAAATGTGTGTGTGTGTGTGTGTGTGTGTGTGTGTGTGTGTGCGCGCGCGCGCGCGCGTCAAATGTAGTTAACGTGCTGATTGGAAAACAGGGAAATTACAGCATATTCAAAGTAATTTAGATATTTAAAGTTGCTGTCATTGCCTGACTGGATCACGCTGCTCTGTGTAACACTGTGGTTTTGGGAGACATAACCACAGCTTGGAAACTCGTTGATATTCATTATGTTCTATAACGCACAGCAACAATAACATGACTGTTGACATGTTCTCAAAAGTGAGTAACGTCACAGACCGAAGCTGGTTAAATGTTGACAGCTGGCTAGCAATCGTTAATCTGTACATTGCGCCGGACACCATAGCTAGCTAGCACATCTAAACATACCTGTGATAACAACGACAAAGACCAAACTCTGTTGTTTGGCGGAGGCAATAGCAGCAGGAATGGAGCCTTCAAACCAACGCATATTTGTAGAATATGTTATCGGTTTATGTATTTTTAACACCACTGACTAGTTACATTAATCTTTAAAACCAAGTCAAATTGTTACTACAGCTAGCCGAGAACATCCAGCTAAAATCAAGTCCGCAGTGTATATATATGACTTCCGGTATGTGTTGGTTTGCGTTTTCTTCATTAAAAGTTCAAACATATTTCCAGAAATATTGTATCAATTTAACTGGAATCAGGTAACATAATTGTGACGCATAAATAAAGATTCCTAAACAAAAAATATATAAGTAACTTAACAGTTTCCATGTCACAGATAAGTAAGATCAGTTAAGTAACTAAGAAGTATTATGCCTTTAAACAATAAATATTAACATAATGCTCATGTGTTGTATTTTCACAAAATCCCTAGTAACAATTCATTCAGGGGTTCTTCACCTAAATCTTTTCATGCAATTGAGCTTTTACATTAAAGTCAACAATGATGAAACGGAAGTGTATCTTCTTCCACTGTCTTGAACGTTTCATGGAAGTGTTTAAAGGCTTTGGGATTTGTAGTTTAAAAACGTTGTGTTGTACATATGAACCATGGAGGACTCTACATTTTGTGACTCTTTACATTTTAAGAAAGTGATCAAGAGTTGCGATAAAATAAAAGAAGAAAATGTCAAAATCTGAGGTCAGATTATTGAATACAGGTGCAATATGATAAATAGAAAAACAAACGGTCTGGAGGCCTACTCTACTCATTTGCATATTTATGTATTTATTTATTTATGTATTTATTTAATCCTTTATTTAAACAGGTAGTCTCATTGAGATCAGGATCTCTTTTTCCTGATCTGAAGAGAGACCTGTTTACATATACAGTTTAAGCATAGACAGACGCACAGGTAATTAACAGACACACATTATATATTTTCACCATTAAGAAAAGTATTTACAAGTGTGATTGCAAATACATAAGTACGTCCTTTTATTTATATTTTGTTGGAGCTCATTCCATTTGTATGCAGCATAGTATTTGAACCCACTTTTTTCCAAGTTCAGTGTGAACAAAAGGTACCGCTAATGTTAAAATGTCCTGTGACCTGACATTGTAAGCACTGCATTTAAATGTAACCAGAGAGCAGAGGTAACTTTATAAATAAACAAGAAGGGAGCAGCATTGTAGGACCATCCACCTTTTCATATAAGATGCAATGGTGAGTGAGAAATGTATCACCTGTGATGAAGCGCCGCGCACTGTGATACACGGAGACAAGAGGCTTTAAGGTTGAGAGAAGCATATTTACAATATCACTCACCTTAACCAAGCAGACAGAATTGTTGATTGTACAATGGTCTTTCGACTAGCACAATTTGTTTCTATCCAAAAAAAATGTTTTCCTTCTGTTTGCTTGACAAGTACTCCACATGGGTCTTAAAAGTGACTCTGGTATCCAGCCACAGTCCCAAGTATTTATAACAATCAACATATATATTATTGTATCAATCTTCCACCAATAAAGTGCAAAAATACTTTGTTGGCTTTTCATGTACTAGCATGTGTATCCGACCTTTTCCAAAAAGCAATTTCTCTTTTTTTTAAGATGTATCCCAAATAGCTTTATTTAAAATATTGCCAAGATATGATTCCAGGTACACCACGATTCTAGTAGTCAAAAGAACAAGTACAATATGGCAGTCAATTGACCTTCAATTTTAGCCATAAATTTTTGGTTTGGATCAGATAAAGTGGAAATATAATTAATCAATTGAGCTAGCAATACCTAAAAAAAGTGTTCTCTCTCTGTATTGTATTACTAATCCTAAATCTGCATAGAGAAGAGCTTAATATGGCAGTCAATTTGAATTGAATTTGAGTTCTATTTTTTACCTACTATTCTGTCTCTGGGCATAGAAACTTGGTATAAGATCAGATAAAGTACACATACAACATCAACTTATCGTGATAGCCAGTTGTATAGGCTAAATTAATTATGAGAAGATATGCCCTTATAATAATAAAATATGAGGTTTTTAACGTCAGTGAGAAAGGAAAAATAGTTTTAGTCCACTACTACTTTAAATTTCCATATACTAATGCATACATTATAACGCATGTCAATTAAAATGAAGTGAGAATGTGGTGCTATTTGTGATTTACCTCTGCTTTTACATCCTCTGGCAATGTAAAGTGCAGTGTTACCACCCCCAGTGACCCTTCGAGATGAACTTCATGAGTCTTTTTCAACAAAACTTTGTTCCGAACTAGGAAATAAAACATCACCATGATTACAACGCCTTAAAAGACCAACACTTTATCGTCGAGATAGACGAGTAAAAACTCTTCTTTTGTCGGTCGGATCCGCATGCAGTTCTAATATCTCGCCTCCAGATCGCCTTTTGTTTTTTGATTTAATGTCATTGTCAAAGTCGGCAATTAGACCCTCCAAAATAAGCGTTTTCCCTGCAATTGAAGACTATTCAGCATACACCCACAATGGACTTTAATGTAACCTTTATTTTGACAATGGTTTGGAAAATCCCATTACATTTTAAAGTGACTGTAGTGCAGCACCGTAATGATGCTGCTACCACTCACTACGGTGCTGCACTACAGTCACTTTAAAATGTTTTTTTGCACCACCATCCATATGTATATATCATCCATTTGTCACTTTACTGTTCTGTTCTTTTATTATTGTTATTTTTATTGTGTATAGTATTGTTATAGCATAGTGTTGTTTATAGTATATAGTATAGTATATTGTAGATAGTGTGGAATTGCTCAAAGAAAGGAGACGGAGAGACGGAGTAGAGTCGGATCTCACTTTAGTTTTTCCACTTACAAAGTAACGTTAACCATTAGCGTAACAAACCGGTAACATCAGATCTACATGCCGTGTGTCTGAACCAAAATACCCAGAAAGCAACAGTGTTAACTCTCAACTCCCTAACTTAAAGGAGCCACAGTCTCTGGTGAATTATGTCCCATAATGTGGGTCACCACAATAGTATATAGTGTTGTTTATAGTATAGTATTGCATAGTATAGTATAGGGTAGTATAGTATAGTATTGTGGTAGGAATTTTACAATTGAATGGGGAGTAAGCATTCCATTGCACTTGTTACATATGGCAAATAAAGAAATCGGAATCAGAATCAGAATCCCATTAGTTCGTTTAACTTTCGCTTTCGTTTTCGGCGCCCTGTCACGCAAGGAAACGTCGACCCTCCGATTGCTGAAAACGACGACACCCTCCTTGGTAAGTAGCATACTGAAATAGAAACAGACGTTTAAACTATTCTATAACATCCATGTCTTTTTTTAAATCGGAAACAACATACAATGAAAAACAAACAGAACAAAACATAATTCTGACACTTTCGTTTTATTACAGCGAGACATCTTTTATTTACGAACACGATGGACAACTTCACGTTTAGCAACTTCAAGATTAGCAACCTCACGGTAAACACGACTCAGGCCGTCGTCTGCTCGCACATGCATGTTTTCGGTGGCTTAATGATAAACAAGGCTTGCGTTGTATCCTTAAGGTGGAAAATGCTCACGGGCGTGAAGTCGAGGATGCCATGAAAGAGTTGGAGATTTTGAGGGTAGGCCTACCCGTATATGAGTCCATATTGTTGCCCTACATGCTTTCACTTATTTAAAGTTGTTGCCTACTAGCTGTTGCCCGCTTTATTTTTAAGGTTAAAGTGGAGGAGGCCACGTGTGTGAAAGACGAACTCACTTTGGAAGCTCTAAAGCAACAGGACGCCAAGTCCGAGGCTCACGACGACATGACTTCTGTTCAACAACAGCAGGAGAAATATCGTGAGGAATGCACCCAGGCCACGGTGGACATAGACGTAAGCCTGCGTTTAACACTAGGATATAGGCTATAGGCCTACATTAAAGGAGAACAATATTATTCACTTAGGTTTAGGGTTTGTTTATTGACACCTGCCAATTGTGTTTTTTATTGTGCAATGATTGTTTTTATTGAGATTACATTTTTGTTTCAGTCTTTAGAGTTAGCCTATATAGGCCCTTACATTGTTTGTTCAGATGTGTTGTACATTTGATGCACTATCAAATGGCAACACATAATTAATAGCAGCATATGAGATATCTGTAAATGATTTGTAAAATACTTAATATTTTCAAACTGCATCTAGGGTGAAATCCTCAGACTTCAGGAGGAAAACGACGATTTGATGAACCGACTGAAGAAATGCAATTCTTTTTTAGAATTTAGAAAAACCGAGTTCATTGATTTATCACAGAAGTTAAAGGTAAACAAAAATATATCTATTATCGGTGATGGACCTGAAAAAGCTGCAGCCCGCTATAAAAATGTGTTGTGTTTCTATGTCCGTCTAGTTCTCTGCTCAGATTCCTGACATAAAGCTAAAGTTTAGTGACATTAAAAAGGAAGATGGGGATACCGGAGTCGGCCAGCACATCAGTGCATACTACACCGTCACACAGAAACCAACCACGATCCTCACTGGAGGACAGGCACTCATCACCTTCGAAGAAAAGGAAGGTAAACTATTGGCCACTAGGGCGACTATTGGACATTATTTGTTATTTACTGTCTCTCGGTAGCATTGTGTTGACCCAACATGTCTGCATTGTCCTATCGTTGTGCCCAATTATATGTCTAAATGATTTATACAATCTACAGAAGATATGCACTTTTAAATATCACACACAGAATGGTTTACATAAGCCGTTTCAAACTTCATATTTTATTGAAATTTTGTTCAGTCCTAGTAGGACAGAACCCTGACCATCTCGGTGTACCCTGTAACATGATTGTTTTGCAATAGTACTCAACAGTATTTTGTCGCAGTATCGGTATAAGAATGAAGATACTTGTACTTGCTGCAAAGTGCAATGGTTAACCCTTTATTTTTCAATCTGGGATGGAGGGCTCTGCAGAACGACTTTGCAACAGGTTATGTTGTCTATCAATCAAGTATATCTAATATATAACAATCCAAGTATATTCATGTATTCAACCTCGGTTGGATAAGTACCTAAGCGTATTCATGTATTCAACTTCAGTTGGACATAAAATTAAAAACACACACCATCTAACAATATATTAATACTGTGTACCATTCAATACAAAAATCATATTCATAAATAATGCAGGGCAGAAGAATGTAGTCAAAGTCTTGCTGTCTACCACACTGCAGAACGTCTGATGGCGATAGATGGCACATAACTAGAGTTACAATGAAAATATTGTTAAAATGCAACAGTGAACTGACTAGGTTTGTACGAGCACCACCCATCAGGACATGGTCAAAGATACAGGGACATTGCATAATCAGTTAATGGCTTCCAGGCAATGCGTTGCTGATATGACTAAAACCGCCCCAATGACTCACTGATAGTAGAGTCTACGTAATTTGTTCTTTTTTAAAATCAAATTGCATGGCAAGTGTCATGTACAAAATGTACATCTTAAAGTCGTACATATTAGTTGATAGAGTAGCAAATAAATCATTGTGCAGACATGTATTAGATTTATTTTACATAAATATTAATATCCACAAACACACCTGGAACAAGCCTGTTCCCAGAACAGCCATTACCATGTGACTTTCCTAACCCATGTTGCACCTGTTTCCATCTACTGACTGATCATTTCCAGTGGCTTCCCAGATTCTGAAGATGGCCAAGTGTTCTGTGTCTTGTGGGAAGAATAGATTTGATGTGAGACCAAAGAGCCTGACCCTGGCTTCTTCTGTCAAGTTTGCGGTACTGTTTTTCTTTTTATGTTTATTTACCTGAGTTAAAAAGATTCAAAATCTCTTTTACAAAAGAGAATAATCGTTAACTTCCATGTAGTTTACTTGAATTTACCAAGACGTTTGAAATTGTTCTATAAAGCTTTTTTTTTCTGGACAGGTTCTGGACAAATTCATTTTGATTCAATAAATAAGGGCAGTTTTTTTGCAATAAATAAAAATCCCAACTGTAGCTAATGCTTTGATTTCAAAGTAACTCTGTAATCACTGTTCTGTTATTGCCAAACACTGTAGATCCAGCTTGACGTGTCGAAGAAGGAGTTGATGTTCTCCGGTCTGGTGTCTGCCATGCCCCAGGAGCGAATCAGAGATCGCCTGGAGTCTAGTTTCTCCAAGCCCAGTAGAGGAGGAGGAGAGGTGGAGAGAGTGGAATATGACCACCACACGGGCACGGGCAAAGTCACCTTCCTCAATACTGGAGGTATACTGTGTGTGTGTGTGTGTGTGTTACCGATCAAAAGAAAATTTAAAATTAAATAAAACATATATGAGAAATTAGGGTAAGGATACTACAGTTATTAAGAAACTGGAGCAACTCAGAAAGAGACAGTTGGTGTTGTATCAAGTGTTGGATGTATTGGCTTAATTCTAAGTACAAACATTGAGATCCCCACTAAATAAGCTTTATAACCCTTTTGCTTTGGTCTAGTTGCTGAGAACCTGGCTCTGATTGGCGAGTACTATGTGGATTTGGACCCACAAGTGAAGCTTGTGGTTGAATCTGTGTTCCAACACCGTCTGGAGAGGTTCCAGGTAAGATGCAGAGATGGCTGTCTCACAAAGGATGCATTATGCTTCTTGTACTGAAGACATAGTTCTAAAAGCATTATTAATTATGATCAACCAATTGCTCAACTAAGACAAAAAAAAGTTTGGGCAAACACTGGCCTAACGGACCTTTGTTACTTCATCACCACAGACCTTTTGTGGTGCCCCAGAGAGGAGCATCCTGCTGGACAAGGTCAGGGACGTGGACGACGAGGATGAGATGGCGGACATGCTGGAGATCTTCTTCCAGAAGCCCACCAACTCCGGTGGTGAGATCGAGAGCATCAAGTACATCTCCAAGGGCAAGCAGCTGCTGGCCTTTTTCGATGTCATCTAAATGAATCAAGTTTGGCTTCATTCATTCATTCATTCATTCAGATGGAAAAGTATTAAATGATGGTAGGCCTATAATATCTTAAAAAAGAAACAATGAATCTGTTGTTTTTTTCGGTAAAGTAAAAACCAGAAACCTGGGCAAAAAATTATAATCATTCTCATTAAAACACAAATAAAACTTTTGAATGACTACACATTGTTGTCTTTTTCCACACCTTTACAAGTAGTGACTTGTGGCATGTGTGTACAAACACAATGACATGTTCATGTTCTAAGCAAGTGAGAAAAAGCTTAATTGTTTTATAATTATTAATTGTTTTTGCTTTTTAATTGTTATCAATCCTACTTAGGCAGTGAAATGAGATTATATGGTTCTAGTAAACTAGAGAAAATCCTCCATCAAGTGTCAATAAATAAATGAAATAGTCAATGCACTCATGCAAGCAATGCTTTCATCATGATGACATGGCAACTTAGGCGAGAGATTCGTGACTCACGGGACAGACATCACTTATAAAGACTACAGGACTGAAGAGAAAGCTTTGATTTTGTTGATGCATTGAGATTAAATATTAAAACACTGTACAAGTTAGGGATATTATTAAGATTGTCAGGTTAAAAATGCCTTCTGATTAGTTTTACTATATGTAAAGCAAATGATAATGCTGAGAAAATTAAACTAAAGCTTTACTTACAGTTTGTGGCCACTAGGTGGTAGCATAAGATCAAAAGGTTTAGCACAATATAAATTGGGCATGAAAAAGAAATGAAAGCAACATGTTTTTCGACTTTGGGGGATGACAGCCAAACTATAACGGTAACTTCATGCAGTCGACCTCGTCGGACACGCTTGGCAGACTCTTGTAAAGTAAAATAAAGACCCCATAATGAGAGAACGGCCGCTTCCTACACATCATTTATAATTTATAATTCATATCATATATACATACATACTTTTCCTTATACTTATATTCTGTTAGTGCTCTTACTGTAAATATTGTAAATATTGTGCTGTAAATATTGTGTTGTGTGTTGTTATTTTATAATGTAAATAGTGTAAACTTGTTGCCTTTTGCACATTTCTGTTGAGCATTGCCACTTTCATTTCACTGCACACCCCGTGTATGTATGTGACAAATAAAAACAACTTGAACTTGAACTTGAACACACGTTCACATGTACTCATATGCATTCCTGTATCTTATTTGTACAGTGGACCTGAATACAGTTTCAGTTCAAAGCCCATTGTTGTTTGTGTGCGTGAGTGTGTGTGTGTGTGTGTGTGTGTGTGTGTGTGTGCCTTGTGTATGTAAGCAAACTCAATACCCAGAGGCGCAACACCAACCCACGGGGAGTTGTCTCTGTCCTAATTCGTCTCTGTCGTGTGTGATGTCTCCTAATGGTGGCGTGGGTGATGGATGGACGTGCTCGCAGAGGGACAGTGAAACAGTGTGCTGACAAAGAGAGAGAGAGAGAGAGAGAGAGAGAGCATTGACATGCAGCATGTATTGGACTATACATGCATTTCACATTCTGATCACACGTCCGGGTACCATCAATACATATGCACAGAACCAAATGTATAACACACACACACACATACAAATACACACACACACACGCACACACACACACGCCCAGACACACACACACACACACACACCCCCACGCACCA
>OMNO01065841.1:0-16564 GCA_900303215.1 Trachyrincus scabrus
CCCTGCTGCCGATAGGTACTAGACTAGAGGTCTCCTACATGTTGCTCGTTCAGCCTGCCCGATCTAACCATAATGCTGTCTCTGTTTTAGTGTCTTACTGCGATCACGACTGGATGCCTGGCCATACAACCTGAAGGCTACCAGCCTGCTCACCAGCCAGCACCGCATCACCATTGTATCTAACTTGTTTGCATGTAAATACTATGTATGTCTATTATGGCACCCATTGCACTCCTAACTATCCCTGGAAGGAGGGATCCCCCACTCTGCGTTCCTTCTCAAGGTTTCTTCCTTGATAATTCTTGCCCTTTGGGGGGAAGTCATGGGGTGTCATACATATATGACACCCCCTAGAGTGAGACTGTAACTGTGATTAAGGGCTGTACAAATAAAATTGACTTGACTTGAATGAATTGTCTGGATGGAAACTCAGGTGAACAGAGCAGAGACCCCTCCCTTTTTTTAACCTACAATTGTGTTCTTTAAATGTTCTTTAAATACGTTGAAAATGTTTCAGCATACTTTTCCTCACCTTACAACTTACAACAGCTTAATCAACCAGCTAAAGAATCCCTTACACCAGGTTTGGTACTTATTGGGGCTGGAAAAGGAGGAAGAGGAACAATCCAAATTTTACTTTTTATGTGTTATTAAGCCTACGTTCATATTTATATATCTACACAACAGCGTAATACATAACAGAATAACACAGAATATACACTCGCAACTTGAGTAGAATACGTTGTAAGTGTAAGGAACACCTACCTTCAGAAAAGTAAACTGTAGAGATCTGGCCATTCCGCTGTATTCAGTACGCGGTGAATGATTTCCGTAAAGGGCGTATCAAACTCGAACTACGGCATGCCGAAATACTTCTCATCTTATCCAAACAAGTAGACACGCGAGACTGTACACTATCTGGGCTGCTCCGCGCGCTACGCTTGGCTGACATCTGCAACAAGTCACGCGGAGCAGCAAACCAGTGTGACTTCCTGCTAGTCAAGTATATAGTGTAGTGTACAAGTGTACAAGTGTGTAGTGTAGTAAGTGTACGTGCACAACAAATGGCGTGGGGTGGTTTGAGTTCTTCTCCTTGTGGGTTTGTCTTTCACGTGAGTCCAATCTGTGTAGAAGCCACTGCTCGAAGTGAGAATAAGTGAACATAAACGCTCGTATTGTTGTGATATGCTCGATAGTGCCTGCCGGGGTACTGTCGACGATTATGTTGGTTGCTATTTAAGTCTGCGTGTCTTTCACAGGAACACATTCTGATTGTTACATGTAGGCCTAATACAAATTATTTTATGTATTCATATTTAAATGTGTTGCTACTATATAGGCATACGTCCCAACCTGACTGTATGATAGCACTGCAGTGGTATAGCTGCGTACCTTTTGAGGACTCTTTTGACCACTAAGAGGCAATGTTCACCAACTATGTTTCTCTCTTTGCTTAGTCCTACCAGTACACTATCACAACACACTGGAGTTAGTAGCATTGTCCTTCAAAACATTACATTCTATGATTACAGAGGTGAAAAAAATAAATACATAAGTAAATACCGGAAGCATCAACAGTAGGCCTATATTCTTTCAAGGACAACCAATAGCAGCTACATGATATAGTAGGTAGGCCTAAATGAAGAGTGACTTTATTAATAATAGCAGCTACATGATATAGTAGGCCTACAGCCCTACATGAAGAGTGACTTATTATCAATAATGTAAAAACTACTTATAACTACCTAACTAACTAAAATGCTGAAGTTTAGTGAAGAACAAAATAATAGTTTGTGAGACGCCACTATCTAAATGTGATCATGTAAGATGACTGAAGGTCACTGAGGAACCCCCTCTGCTTCACATGGTGGGATTATAATACGTACAGCAAGGATTAACATCACACCCACTCCCACCTCATTAGAGCACTATCTGTCTTTCTCTGATCCTTAACCACATCCATCACTGAGTTCTTCACAGTTGGTCACGAGTAAGGGCTTTATTTCACAAGTGGACTTGGTGGAAACCAAGTCACCTGATTGTCTTTTTCCAGACCCAAGGTGACCACATGACCATCTCTGATCTGTTCCCACTGGGAACAGATCAGATATTCTCTGGTATCCCAAGAGAAGGAATCTCCTCCGTGTGTTCCCTTGTCAAGGGAGTTCCTTGACTGACGGGGTTAGAGTGTGGGTGTGTGTGTTACAGTGTTTACACCTGTCTTCTTCAAACTGAACTCGACAGTCAGTCAGTCTTGTTCATTGGAGAGGGTCCTATAGTGGGAAATGTTACTTGAAATATGTAAAATGTGTTTAGTATTTATGTATGTGTATTTATTTATGATGTATGAAGGTGTATTCTCCTCACATAACATACCTAAGCCATTTGAATAACAAACCAAGCCACTAAAGTGATGAAAGCACCTTGCTCCTTCGTTGTGGAGGTACCATGAGGTCAGCCCTCATGACATCATACTCGCTTGTTACTAGGTTACAGAAAAGCTTTTTTCAGGCTGTCATATAAAACTGTAAATTTCACATTAGTGAATGTTGCAGCAGTCTCCTTACTTTAAAAAAGGACATTGCTTTCACTTGTTTATTTTATAAGTTATATATAGATCTCTCAAAGCTTCCCTCAATGATTATAGTAGGCCTATGGAATGACAGCTTGACAAGGAAAAAAAATACAAAAGTTATGACTGATTCCCTTGTGCAAGAATAGTTGATGTGATCTTGACATACTAATGGATTTATTTTAAACTCTTAGCTTTGGAAATGCTAAATTGTGAAAATGGGATGCTGCCCACTCATTGTGGTCACAGTATTGATGTATTCTGGCTGAAGAAACGCCCACACTTCAACCTTTCAGTACAATAAACTGCTAACCCTAATCTGCATTTCTGAAGAGGATTTCATGCATGGCACCACTATGGGAATTTTCTCAGACTGCCTCAATAATGGGCCTAGACCAAGACATGTTATTGGGGGAAAAAGGATGAAGATCGCTTGCTAGTGTTTAATGTTAATCTACATGGCAATTGACACAAAGAAACAATGTATGCAAATAAAACACCTGGCTGGATTACACGTTAAATGTCTCATGTTACAGAAAAGATAGCCTAACATCATACCATGCATACCATGCATAGTACCATGGTATAGTTGAATCTAATTAGAAAAATGTTTCTTTTTCCCTTTTCTTGGATATCATTACCATATGATTGTTTTCAAGTGACTAACACCTTGAAAACCACCAAAGCCTTTTGCTGTGTGGCTATTATTAAATCCCCTTGAAGTCACACCCTGAGAGGGGAGGGGTTACAATTATATAGGGCGATGTGATTGGTTCACCACTGTGGTAGGCCTACACGTGCTGCTGTTGCTTGCCATATTTCCAGTGTACCAGCAGCAACGGCACCGCTCAGCGAGCAGTTACTGTCCCACGTCTTTGGCTGTACAAAATACTTTTTATCAACGTCTTCAGAACAGCAGCAATGAAGACACTATCGTGTTTTTCACTTTATTTGCCACTTTTCACAGTTTGTTTGGTTTTCGGTGCCATTTCCACTGCGAACGGTAAGTTGCTTCTTTGTTTACATTATGTTGTTCCATGGCACGTTGTTTAATGGGATCGTTGCTCAATGCTTGTTGGTTAACTTCGATATTTGAATTCAATGCACATTTTGCAAGGACATGAAAAACTACATTTACAGTATTGCTCGGAATGTATATCAAGCAACGAACATTTGCTGACCAAAAAGTAAGATAGAAGATAGTAGAAAATAGTAGCCTATTGATTTAGGTGTTTATTTAATTTAATTTTACCAGATACCCATACAGGCATAACAGAATGTATCATACAACGTGTTTATTCCCTCGGGTAATTGTGAGCAAAGTGCTCTTGCAACCATCAACTAAGGCACGCGGTCCATTATTCTTGACCATTTTAGCTCGTGCCAAAGGCAATTGACTTTGTGTGCATCCGCGCGCTGCATGCAGTCCATCTAGGGCAGCGGACAATGACGTCCGGCCACTCCGTGTGCTTCTTCACAACCGAGAAGGCGCCATACGCCAGTAACTTATTTGTCTGTATGAACAGTATACATTTAGGTTATTTTGCTACCTTTAATACTCAATAGGCCTATTAGCTCAGATTAAATGAAAAGTGTGTCCCGTAAACAAATTTAATGCATTTCAAAAAGTAGTGATAGGCCTTTTGTCATAACACCTTTATAGCCAAACTATTACTCTGAACATTTGGTCAAAATTATTGATTACCATATCAATGTTGATGACTGTGAGAGTTCAATATCAACGGTAGCATTATACATGTTCTTAATACAGGGCATACGAGGACAACACCCATGTACGGTATGGCTGAACATGTCAAAGACTGTAATGTAGAAGACACAGTCCCAAATTGTATATGCACACACATTTAATGTTATGCCCTCCTTATGTAAATGTTTTATTCATTTGATCCACACAATGTTGTATGTTTTGGTTGTTACCCCTAAAAAACGCTTGACCTGAGCACCATCTGTCAGTGTTGGTTCCTGAGTCACGTAGCGTCCAGCCAATTCCCTCCCACAGAGGAAAAGACACATTTATTTTCCCCCCCACCCATTTATTTTTAAAGAGCTTCCTTGATCAACGATATGGAATAACCTTTCGATTTCCAATCTGATGTGTAGAATTGTGTTTTCACATGGTCTTGTGTTCTTACACACACACACACACACACACACACACACACACACCATGCCTTGGCAAAAATCTATGGACTACCTACAGCCTACTGCAGGCTCTGGGTCATCGTTTTGACAGTCCACAGTTTATTTTTAGTGTTTGTTTTTGTTGTTGGTTCTGTGTGGCAGATGGTAGCTTTAGAGTTGTACTAGCAGATTACTGAAGACTTCTGGCTTCACACTTCTTAGGACAGTGAAGAAGCCTGCACAAATATTACCACTTTTAATCCAGAGAGAGAGAGAGAGAGAGAGAGAGAGAGAGAGAGAGAGAGAGAGAGAGAGCAGTTGGATGGCACACACTCACACATGTGCTGACATAACCATAAAGCTGCTGCACATGTTGACGCACATGTAGGGTTCATTCTGCCCTTGTATAAATATGCAGCTCCTTCACAACCAGGTGGCCTTGTTTCATTTTTGTTAACAAATATATACTTTTTTTTAAACTATACCTTTTTAATATTTTCATCTATATTATGAACTATTTTAAGTCAAAACACAAAAGTGGACATATCAACAGATATTGTCCACTGAGTATTTCCCCAACACTGTCAGGGCCAAAAATATTTGTCATCCAACCTTGATTCTAAATCCCTTCAGTCTCCTTGAAATCATTGTGTTGCACATCTTACTGATTAAGGCCAAGCTGCCCACTTATCTTGAGAGGTTTTTGTCAGTCTGCCAGTTGTCGTCAATAGCCCCTCCCCCCTTCCATCCATGTCCTGAAGTGGCTTCACAGCCCAGTCAGCATGGCTGTAGTTGTTTATTTTCATCTACACAGTGGCCCCTGAAGGATCTTTACTAGCGAGTTGCGTTGCCTTGTCCTCTGTGCTGTGAGCTCAGAGCACCAGCCTGCTGGCTGATCTTCTCAGATGGCTTTGGAAGCACCTGCTAACTGTCAGGCTAGCAGGTGCTTACCCAAAATGCTGAACCCAAAATGCAGAGATAAAAAGCACAAAAGCAGGTACAAAAGAAGTTGACTAATATTAAAAAGAAACCCAGAATAGATCATAGGCAGAAACCAAACGAACCGACCCACAGGGGCAGCAAGGGAACCTAAATAACGAGGAACATAAGTGAACAGACATGCATTTGACTGACGAGAACACAAAGGGAAACAACTGTTTATTAACGGTTATTATGAACAGTATTTCCCTGCTGTTATTTGTCAATTATCTTTCAACATATATGTATAATTCAATTTGAGAACTGTAGGTTTATTAGAAATGTTTTTGGGTTTTTTTAAACAAAAGGTGATCCTTTGATCTTCCTAAAGTCATACCATCTGCAGTCTCTGTTGACGCCTTTAAAGGAATAATACAGCCTGAAACACTATTGGTGATTGACAACGCAAATCCAGTCCTCTTTTACTGTTTTGTGTAGTATTTCACTTTGCCGCGGCTGAACTCGATTTCTGTAGGCGCTACTACATCACACGGAGACATTGGGGTTTAATAGGAGACTATGTCTTCAAATCGCTGTAGCATCAACCATAAGTATCAGATATTATTTTCATTCCCATATGGCAACAACTCAGGGGTTCTGTCTTAGAATATTACATTTTTGCAATGTTCCTGTGGCGAGAAATCAGTAATTTAGTAAGAGGACACACACATTTGTGCCGGGCCAGCAGCCTCGTAAATCCAGAATGCATTTCGGCTTTGTGGGCTTGGGGCGTGGCCATGATCTCCGTACAGCTGCCGAGGCATGGCCTCGTTCGAAGAGTAAACGGCCTAGTAGTCACTGTTAACCCGGCCGATTTGGTCTGTTCTGGCAGCAGGGAGTCCAGATATGGCCGATGCACCTAGGTTTTGACATGCAGTCCCGGACCAGTCGGGCATCGATTAATTGGATATCCCTTTTTTTCTTTGTGCATAAACTTGCTAGCCTCATCGATAACCGAAAAGTTCACCGAAATATTGGCTATAACTCTGTGAAAGGTTTCTTTTTTTCGGTTTGGGACGTTGAGTTTTTCCCCGAAAGCGAGGGGTACATGATCGAAATCCAGCACCGAAAAACTGCCATTGAGTGTTATAGAATGCACCACTGGCTAAGCTAAAGTTATCCGTGACTAATGTTGCCAGGCTAGCTCTCCGAGCCGAGTCATCAGCTCTCTTATCCCGCGGCTGTTGTCACGACGGTCGACATTCTATCGTCCATGTGGCATATTGTATCATAGCATACTGCCAAATGTCTAGCTAGCTTTCACAATTAATAATAAAGCCTGATACATATCGTTATAATTCTATTGATTAATTTATATACAATTTACAGAATGTTGCCTCCTGATGTTGAGAGGGGGTAGCGAAAGTCATTCTGGGTAATGTAGGAAAACAGCACACTGCAGCAGATCGCGGGAAGCCTGACACGTTAGCCAGTGACAAATTGCAAATAATGATAGTAGTAGAAGTACAATATTACACATATCGGAAAAATAGGACCTGGGGTGCGCTGTACATCACCAATAGACATATTATTATGATGTCAAAGTGTTTTGGGCAAAGTGGTCTTTGTCTTGCCTCGTGCTGTCTAGTGTTTGTAATTTTGTGTGTTTTTAAGGTCTGCTGTTCCTTATGTTTTATTGTGTGTTTCTGTGTACTGTTTTATGGTCTTATTTTTTAATAATTTTACTCTTGTGAAGCACTTTGTGACCTTGCTCTGTGGAAGGTGCTATACTAAGTAAACTTTACTTACTTACTTACTTTCTTTTAATAAGGTTTCCGTTTTCTTGAGTTTCAATTCTATAGTTATTTTATGCGCAACACGAAATTGCTGAGACTATTATCTTGGCCAGAAGGTGAAGTCTCCATTAGATATTAGCTATAAATACTGTGGCTACTTGTGTTCATTAGAATGTTACAATGCAGTGTGTACATTAGAGTAGTGTTGACTTCCTATTCCCACAATACAAATTCCGGTACAACATACTTCAAGTACAATGGTAAACAAAAAAAAATGGTATGCCCAGAGCCAGACTTTGTGTATCAAAAATGGAGCCACAGTGAGTCATTGGGGGGTTGCTGCTGTGTGTTTTCTGTCTGGTATTTGGACGTCATTCTTGGCCCTGGGAATCATAGGAGGCATGGGTTCATGACTCATAATGACATACAACAGCACAATGCCCTGCGGTACTGGCGAGTCCATATCAATGTGCTTCCACTATAGTTACACTCAATCAGTGGCAGAGACGTGGGCATTAAAGCGCTGCCTGTGTCTCACCGCTGATTGACTTACAATTCGGAACTGACATAATGGCAGTGTTCAAGCACAAACATAGATTTAAGTCATTTATTTGTCTAGCTTATAGTGCTTCATGCCACCACTAATCCTAAGCTCTCTAAAAAGAGCAAGGAAGGAAAAACTCCCTAAACCCAGAGGGAGGAAACCATGAGAAAAGGGAACCTTCCTTTTGCCGATGGTAGACAGAACAAAGCAGAAACTACATAAATTGTAATACACGTTGAAAAAATTCATCAAAGTCTTAAATGCTAGGCAACTGCTGTTATTTTATGATGCTCTCCCAGGTTCCCAGCTTAGTCCATATAGTGGTGTAGCAATCTATATTGATTATAGAAAAATAATCATCTAGAGATAGCAGGGGTACATCATACATCATAAACCTGTTGGTCTTGTTGTATTGCATTTATTGAAAGATATTGTTGATTTAGTTTGAAGCCTGTATGTTGAGACACATATTACTCTCAACAAAGAGGCAAAGGCATGCAAAGACATGTTATCAGTTATTATGGGAGATCAGGCGTTACACAATAACCGAAATACCGGTCACAGTTTCCTTGAAATGAAACCATCCACGTATCTAAAAGATTTACTCTATGTCAAATGTATGACTGGATGGTCAATAAGAGTATCTTATTGACTCTTATTGTGCTTTAGCAGGAATTTATTATAACTCTTCTGCCGTAAAAGTATCCTGACATATTTTTTATTAAATAGGTCATTTTATTTAGGTCTAGTTTAAAGAGACAAATGAATGATGACATGTTTTTCAAGAGGCTTCTATTTGACCACTGTCTTGCGGTGTACCCTCCCAAGTAATGTCTCTGAGAGCAGGAATGCTGGTTCACAGCATAACTCCTCTTCAACCACCACCGAGTACAAGACACAACTGAGATACACTTGCTGTTGTTCCACAGACTATTCTCTTGATGCATAAAAGTTCTTTTGGGCAAGTACAGACAATGTCTGTCAGGTTGGCCTTTCATTGTGTTGGTTCAACTACAACTGAGTCTATTCAACTACACTGGGATGGATCACGCGTCACGTGTGACGGTCCTATATGAGTGGGATTTTTTTCCCATTTTTTTTTCATTCATTCTCCAATCAGGGCGGATTTATAACTGGCCACTAAAAGGATAGGATGTAGCCAGGTTATAGCTACGACTGTGGCCTAACTTGCTCTGATAACAAGGAGGTCTTGGAAATACAGCTAATCAGTCACAGAGCCACACAGAATGGGGAAATCGATGTACACACATGTGGCCTTGTGGGTAAACTAGATACACTGTAAGTCTGTATGGCATTTTAGTCTTGCTGAGGGTATAATTTTTACATACTTGGAAAAACCAAGATAACCTGTTATCCTATTGGTATTACCACCGAGTCCTCAAACCATTACTTATCTGCTCTATGAATCCACTTTTACTGTATGCTTGAGGTTGGTTGACTAAAGGGCCTTCAGTATCCGTAGGCCTATTCTATTTTGAAGGCAGACATTATGATTAATTAGGTGCCAATTTCACACTTGGGGACCCAACCCTGTACTTCATGTACAATCAGTTAAATCATAAGGGATGGCAAAATGGGAAATGCCTCAACCTTTGTCAAAACATGTTGTGCATGTTGTAATAATCTTTTTAAACTAGAACCCAAAGTTTTAAAATGTAAGTACTAGGACATAGACAACAGCTGTCTTTGCTGCTAATATGCTGGTGAATACTACAATCCTAATATGTAGAACATGAGTTTAAAACAGTTTTTAGAGAAATGGTTGTATTGCCTGGGTATTTTGGGTGAACCCTTTTTGTTGTTGTTGATTAAGCTTCTCTGTCCTGGCGTTTTGATAGTCTATCTTTCAGTCCCTTTTGCTATTATATTTTTTTCCTTGTACAAGGAAATAATCATTTTCGTGCGAGGGTTGGGTCTCGCCAGGCTAATGTTTTATTGCGTGTACCTGCAGATATCAGCCACCATTCACCTTTGACCCAAAGAGCTTAGAGACTACCAGACTGGGCATCGAAGAGGGGTCACTGGAAAGGCCCAGTATCTGTTTTGTGTGAAATGGATCATTGTGGCTTAGTCAGCTCTTCTACAGACTATGTGCTTCCAACCCGCAGACAGTGCTGTCCCCCTCTTATTCAGCGTAAACAGTGTGGGAACTGTACCCAAAAATGTTTGGTGAAATGCAAAAACACACAAAGTTGATCTGAAACCAAATACCTGAGCGCCAGATTTCATTTCCATTTCCACATTATCAGTTATGAGATCCCCGGCTCCCAGCAGCTCCCTTCCTCCTACTGACCAGAGTAAATCCTCCTTCCCCTTTTCAGGACGCTGAGCTGGGAGACATTTGGACCTTAAAATCAGATGCACCAACCTGGGGTCACAAATGCTTTCTTTGCTGTTTTTAAATTCAGCTCATTAGAACACATAAGCGAAAGCTGATGAGGTTGCAATGTTGGACGCAGCACCGATGCACTGACTCTGTAAATCTCTTGATTTACCTTGCAGGGCAAATAAAAAGCTTCAGATTTTCAAAGTTGGCACTGGGTTTGGAACAAAGGTACTTGAAGTCTACCTTGCTTCAGTGACCAAGATGCGTCAAAATGACAATCTATGTTTAGAGTGGTCCTGCAGTGATAATGTCCACTATTGACTAACAATACATTAATTCACTTGTCAATTTGTTTCATGCGACCATTCATTTATGCATTCTTATTTTTGAATATGAATTTGAATAGTTATTGCGGCCTTCAATTAACAATTAATTAATTATTTAAAAATCTATTCTGAATAAATAAAATAATTTAGAAATAGTGAAACAACTCCTGTATGGTCATTTGGATCATTATTATGTCTTGTTGCTTATTTTAGCAGTAAAAGAGGGAAACAAGCGTATATTTTCTTAGGATGAGTCTATGTGAGAGACTGGCACAGAAGGTGAGACAACATGGAGAGTGTTCACATGTTGTGTCTTTGGTAAGAAAGAGCTAGTGTTTAGAAACCATGAGGAGGGCAATGGGATTAGAGGCAGCGATCAGGCGATCACTAGTACAGAATCACCTCATCAATACTTCAGTGGATGTGTGGAAGAGGTGGTGATTGACATGGCATCATGGTTCACGATGGACACAAGTAGTGCAGCACACATTTTGCTTTAAGTTTGTTTTAAGATTTTGCAGAATAAAAAGATGGTTGTGCAAAAACTCCATGCCACTTTTGAAGACACTGTTACAAAGGCAGATGCACCCCGAGGTGCCCTTGATCACAGAAATGGAGGACACAAGCACACAAGTTTGTGTGTTGAATGGCTCTCACTCTTCTGGGATAAGCGGTCATATCTGAATGTGTCCCCAGGTGACTACTGTGAGGTGAACAGCTGCAGTAACGGAGGTATCTGTGTGACGAATGCAGGACAGCCCTTCATTTGCATCTGCCCTGATGGCTTCACCGGAGACACCTGCAACGAGACGGAGACTGGTAAGACATTGGAAATTCAAATGACAGTTGTATCTGTTGCGAGGTTCTATGATTTAAACTTAAAATGTTCAACTGTCGTGAGGTTATATGATCTAAACCTAAAAATGTTGTTCAAGTGTTAACTGTTTAAGTGTAAATATGGTTGTACTGTATATATATATATATATATTAGGAGCTATACATTCTCATACTACATCCTCCAATGTATGGAATAGATTTAGTGTACATGCTATGTGGCATTCCTCTGCGACAGTTGGCCTAACGTGGTCCTAACTCAGCCGGCGTCTCTCCGTCTCCTCCCTCAGGGCCGTGCAGCCCCAACCCATGCGCAAACGACGGCGTCTGCGCCGTGACGGGCCGCACGCGACGAGGGGACGTGTTCAGCGAGTACGTCTGCAAGTGCCAGCTGGGCTTCGACGGGGTCCACTGCCAGAACAGTAAGCCCCTCTTGAACCCCTCTTCCACGCTAGTTTCCGCCAGGGCAGTTTTTTCCTATGGGGCGTCGAAGCCCGACCTAGCATTGGACCTACACTGGGCATTAGTGGACAGCTCGGATTTTCCACTTTGACGCTGCGCTCAAAGTTCAAACTATTTCAACTTTGGCCCCCGGTTGACGCTGAACTCAGATTACAGCTGTGGAGATTACAGATGAGGCTGCTTAAACCAGCCGTCAACCACACCCACTCCACAACAGCCTTGCTTGATGTTCTAAAACCAACAGAATGTAAACACCAACGTCTTAATTCATTTCTAAAATCAAATACATGTTTTATGGCCAACCCTGCATCCTGCGCTTTCTAAAAGCTCATCATGTGTTGACCGCTTCAGCAGAGCCAGTCAGCAGTTTCTATGGGAATTTGTTTTTCATGGTATGTTCCTGTTTCTAAATGAACACTCCAGGCTACACGACATGTTTCCACCAGAGCTTTGCAGTATGCATAACATTTTATACTATTTTGAGTTATTCCATTAGTTATTCCATTAGTTTCTCTTTGGGTGAAATCTACCTCATGATGTCCTGAGTTCTTGAGCTAGGTGAGAAGTAGTGAGGCCAGGGTCTTATTCTCTTCTCGCTCAATGATTGTGACTTCATACTACTTACTAAAAAATAAGTAATCAACCCCACAATGAAAGAACCCTGACCCGGAGAGGACTACTGACTGGAAGTCCCTCTAGTTGATGTTGGCACCTTAGCAGTAGCTTCAGCTGTCTGCGCAAATGTAGTTATGTTAGCTGTAGGGGAGACAGCTGTTGGCCACATGTCCTGCTTGATATTAGCAGCATCTGCAGCAGTGAACAGCTGTCTTCCTTTTGAAGGACTGTTTCTCCGCTTACGTCCCGTTTAGAATGCCTGAGAGAGGGGAAATACTTGGGAGCATGGGCGCAATGTGTTCCTCCAAAATGCCTTCAAGCCCTGTACACACTGAGGGCTGACAGATGGCCGCTGCTTGGGAAGGGAAGGCGCTGAAAAGAGTTGCCAAATGAACACAAAGGACCTGATTGAACCGGCCTGGTGGCGGTGGTGGAGTTCACAAATGTATGATTTGTGTTTTTATGTGTATGTGCTTTTTTCTACCCTAGGAGTCAAAGGAGCAGACCTGAAAAAAGGTAACTTGTAGCAATAGGACAATAGACAGAAAAGGGCAGTGGAGACGGTGTGTGTGTGTGTGTGTGTGTGTGTGTGTGAGTTCTGTCTGGAGTCTTTTCCCTTTCTTGGATCCAGGTGCTCACTCCTCTCTAGTCTGCATGCGGAGGCTGGGGAATGTGCAACATACTTACTCACAGACGCACACGCATACAAAACTGCACAGGGCAGCATGACACCTCCTTACCCTCAGTCGAGGCCAAAGGCTGTTTGATTTAAACGTGATAGTGTTAACAACTGGAGCCCTATCACATTAACCCCTCGACTACTAAAACATTCTCACAAAACAGTCTAGAAGGCCATTCCTACAACCTCCTCCATTGAGAAATGGACTCTTCTTCTTAACCAGTTACTGTCTATTTTTAACATTGGCGTTCCACAGCCCATGTTAACGCTGCATAAGCTCCCATGAGTCTCATTGTTCAGAGACCCTTTGTACACCATAGCTCCTAATATCCCATACAGATCCTGTGTATACAAATCCTGTGTATACAGATCCTGTGTATACAGATCCTGTGTATACATATCATGTGCATACAGATCCTCGGTATACAGATCCTGCACTGAGCCCACCACTGCTGGCAGTGGTGTGTGTGTGTGTGTGTGTGTGTGCATGTGCACGTGCATGTGCGTGCACGTGCGGATGGTTGGGTTATATTTTGTGTAACTATTTTAGAAAACACAAAAGTAAGTGTGTGTGAGAGAGAGGCCGGCCCTTGGTGGTTGTTTGTGGCTGGAAGGCTACTCCTCTGTTTGTGGCTTAACCTCTGGAGGCGTAGCGCAGTTTAAACGCTCATTTACTTGCCTCGCCAAGCCGGGGGTGGGCTGTGCTCTCTCTCTCTCTCTCTCTCTCTCTCTCTCTTTCTCTCTCTCTCTCGCTCTCGTTTTCATCCACACGTATGCATACGGCATGCATGCAGCTTATCCCTCGACGCTGGCCCAGCCAACGAAAATTGTCCGCCTGCACGCATCGCCGGCAACGTCAGTGCCTCTGCTGTTGCCGGGCGGAACAGAGGAGTCTGATGCACAACAGAGAATTGAAGTGTGCCCTCCTGACAATGTGGCACAGTAACCTGACTGCTCCTCACCGCCTGGTGAAGTAGCCCAGAGAGAGGAGGGGGGGGAATCAAGGAAAGTGGGAATTTATGAGAGAGCTGCAAGAGGGAGAAGGAGAGATCTTCATTTCCTGTAGTCCGGGCCAAAGCAGATGGCTGGAAAGTTACTTGGACATGGAAGACTATTTGTTTTTCCTAGTCTTCTCACTGAATCCTAGATTTTCCAAAGCGATTAAAGCTAGAATGTGTTTATTGGCATGTTATCATGTCATCTTGTGTGTGTGTGCATGCATGCGTGCGTGTGTTGTACTTCAGTAGTTATTAAATCCCTCCCAGGATGTGGTGATGTGGGCAGACTAGGCTTCATACCCCCTTGTGTGTGATTACAATCTTGGGAAAATAAAGTACTGTGTGCCAAAGTATATCTTTGCCTTGTTTTCACACAAAACGATCCCACTGCATTAATGTATTCAAAGCTGCATAGTCACATAATGACCTCAAACACAGCTGTAAACAATTTGTTTATTGTTGACCTATAAAACAAAACACAGAACCTTGAGTCACATGAAACATCTGTACAATGGTGTTTTTTCCACACACTCACGTCTCTCAGTTAGGAATGAGACCGCTCCAGTACACAGGATATGATGTCACTTTTTTCTCTTCAACATTGCAGATCTTTGCACACACATAGTAGAAGAGAAGACACACTATTGTACTACACTACACTATTCTGGGTGCTCCGGTAGATTTTAAATGGTACGTCCATTCCCCAATTCATAAACACACAGCACATTACACCGCTCCGCTCTATTTCTGCAGTCGTTTCATATAAATAATCTTGTGGTCTTGTGTGGCAACTCGGTTACTTATAATTTCACCATGGCAACAAAAAGCAACTTTTCCTGTGAACAGAGAGGCAGAACCCCTCCACTACCAATTCAAACGTATACGTGTGCACATTGCTATGGCTACAAAAAAAGGAAGAAGTATCAAATTCTGTTAATTTCAACTATAATAATCTTAAGAATGGACACCTTAAACATCACACTCCTTAGTCCCCCAGCACTGCAGAGCTGAAGAAGCTTCTCGATGTAGCCCTGTCTTCTATCTATCCAGGGCTGAAGAAGCTTCTAGATGTAGCCCTGTCTTCTATCTATCCAGGGCTGAAGAAGCTTCTAGATGTAGCCCTGTCTTCTATCTATCCAAGGCTCAAGTCCTGCTGACTGTGGCCCAGATCCTGGGCTCAGACCGCTCTGCTGATGGACACATGTGGAGGCTGCTGACCCCTTGTTTTGCATCGATGAGGGCCCAGTTTTTAGACCAGGCCCTGTGAGATTGTTATTGGTTTTTCTCTGGTTTTCATGCTGAGACGGTGGATGATATTGACACCCGGTGGAAATGGAGCAGCATGCAAACTGCTGATTGAGTTATGGTATTGGGTTTGGCTCTGGACACACAATTGGAGCAGATCTGTTTATTTCAGCCTGGACACTCTGTATACAAAGTGTTTAATCAGCGATCAGTGTTGCTGATGGCTTTGAAACACTATTCTGGTGTAATGTTACTTTATTCCACGGTAATACTATGTGGATCAGGCTTATGACATTGAATTGATTGGATTGAGCTGGTGTACTGATCTGTAAACATAGGGGTGTAGTGGAGGGGGGTTAGTGGTGTTAGGTTAATGTTATCAATTCAACTGGATTGATTTGAAATGTTGGAATTTACATTTTAAAGTATCTCAGCTAAATGCCTGGGTGTTTCATTGTCTGTGTTCCACTTAAACTGAGACAATCATGTATAGATTGATTAATTCATAGCTAAACCATCAAATTACCATGACATTGGGAGACATGTCGAGTTATTAAAATAAATAAAGCAGGTGAGGTTAGCACATAACTTTTAATGGACTACTACCATGACCCTGTTTGGTTTACCTCTATATTTGTGAAATGCCATGCTAGGCGTAGACTGTTCCCAACAGCACCTGATGGTGCCACGCATCACTCCATGCTATTTTTAGCAGTGACGACCCAGGTGGGACACACACCCCTAGCCGTAGCACTCCACCTGTGCCTTGGCCTTTACGCCACCTACCCCCTCCTTAGCAGCCCCAGGCATGGCCCTCACGGATCCCCTTGGGTTCTTCACTCAATGGATTAGGGCCCTCACGGATCCCCTTGGGTTCTTCACTCAATGGATTAGGGCCCTCACGGATCCCCTTGGGTTCTTCACTCAATGGATTAGGGTCTGGGTCTGGGAGATGAGGGACTGTCATCTTTGATGTGGGTCTCTGGTATCTCAGGAGAGTTCCCTTACGTGTGTGTGTGTGTGTGTGTGTATGTGTGTGTGTGTGTGTGTATTCATGTGTGTGTGTGTGTGCACGTGTGTGCATAT
>OMNO01065845.1:0-12057 GCA_900303215.1 Trachyrincus scabrus
ATATGTCCACCTCCACACCCCCTTCCCCTGCCCACAAACACCCCCACATCTGCCCCCTTCATTTTGCTTAAATGACCAGACGGACTTAACCCGGGGAGCGTCCACCGTCTCCCACAACCGTTGTTATCTGATCACGAGCGTATGGATTTGCCTTTTGCATCCCCTAAAACTCCCGACACGCTCCCGCTCATCAATTAGGATCCGCTGGGTGAGCCAGATGCAAGGAAAAGTACATTTTAACAGCTGGGCTCCGTTAATTCAGGGCTTCAGGTGTTTTTTGGTAAGATTTGAGAGATGTGGCTCATGTCAAAATGGCAGATGAAGTATTGCAGTTCTAAACGTAAGGACATAGAAACGCATGGGGTTCTATTCAAACGTCTTCACCCAGAATGTCTGTATATACTAAAGGTCTCTTCTTAATTTGCCTCACAGGGAAACTACATAGTATATATATGACTCTGGTTGCCAAATACAGAAGTTATTCGGTAATAATTAATCTTAGTCTAGGAGTTGCAGTGTTCATGAATTTCAGACTACATGACTACATGTGTTGTTACACCCATTGTATTTGAAGCTAAAATGGATGGCCTAGAGTAATAAACATCCTCTCCGCCATTCTCTTGAATTTTTTAATTTGAAGCAAAAATAAGTGCATATAGGTATTGTTTTCATGCATGACAAAAGGTATGAATTACTAATTTGATTCCTACTAATGCAGCCCGTTGGATATGTCAAGTGGTTTGCCTTGCCCTCCGCTGGTCTCCTGATCATTGCTTCTGCAGGCTTGTATCAAGTGTGTTGAGGAGCGAGGCCTGGCTGGCTTCTCCCTACAACCTGGTCCTTGGGGCTCGACTTTCTACTGACTGACCAGTATCCACGACAAGTCCCAACATGCCATCATCTGCACTCTTTTATATGCATTTAATTTAATAAATCACTGGTCGGAAACAAAGCTTGGTTCTGCAGTTTGTTTTGAGAGAACTGTCTAGTGTATCTAGATTAGGGGTTCTCAAACGTATTAATGCTGTGACTCTGACCTGTGGAAGTACTTTTGGACCGGGACCCATCAAATATTTTGTGCAGTAAAACGGGCAATTAATTTGCATTACCATGTATAAAAAAAAAGGAAGTTAATTAAAAATAGCTAATTAACATTGCTGTGTGTATTCATCAATACAATATTAGATATAAATGATTCAGAGCATTTGTGTTTCCAATTTAATTCAAATTTAATCCAACTGATTGGTTACAAACATGGAAATTACAATAAATATTGTATTTACAATTTCAAGTAAATATTTAACAGTAAAAGGTTTACATTATAGTGAAATTATTTTTTCTTTTTTTACCAATTCCCCCCCTCCCAAAACACAAACCTGAAACATATTTGAATTGAAACAAAAGATTACATTAAGTGATTTGAAATAACATGAAAAAATGCTTCACAATCAACACTGATCACTAATGCCGGTTGATAACTGACCTACGGTGTGGATTCTCGTCTAAACTGTGTGCGTCTTCCTACTGGATCCCTGGCGGTGCGTTTTCGGTTGCTACGTGGCGCATTGGCCCCGCCCTCTCTCTGGCGGCGGCGACTCTGCCGGCTGTCTCCTCGCCCGCCCGCGCTCGCCCCTGACTGCCCCGGTGCATTCTGGGAGGTCTGGAACACGCTCTGCCGCGCCACCTCGCGGTCTCCGCAGGTGAATGTGAGTGCCACCCCCTCGTCGCTCTTCATGACACGGGACGTGCCGTCCGAGGTCCCGTCGAAACAGCGACCCAGGGCGATCTCTTTGGCGGTGCGCGGGTCTTGGTCCGTCACGGTGTAAATGCCGTAGTTGTGGCCGAGAGGATCCAGAGGGGCCAGCATTGTGAACTCGTTGGTGTCGTTGTTGACCGCCAAGGGCAGGTGGTTCACCAGGTACTCTTGGAGAATGGTGTTGACGATCTCTCGTTTACAGCTGCCCTGGGGAATCACCTTGACCAGGGTGCGGTCCACCCGCTCCTGGTCGTACAGCATGCCGCTGCATTTGAACTCCAGACACACGGCGGACACATTGTTCAGGTCCCTGTCACGGATGCTTCGGGTGTCCCGGAGACCGTACAGCTGGCCCACTGTCCTGGGATGGGTGCCGCCCATGTTGCGAGAGCGTACATTGAGCTCGTGGGGACTGTTGAGTTTGACCTTGATGTAGCAGGCTCGGTACTCCATGGGCTTGGGCCACCAGCTCAGGTAATCCTCCGTCCAACTCATTGGGTCGTCCTCATTGAAGGGTACGGTGTTGTAATCGTAGCGGTCGCCTTCGACTCTGGAGAAACGGAAGTGAGGTGCACTGAAGGGTGCTTCCTCACATTCCTTCAAACGCTCAAACGGGTAGATCGGACCGTTGGACTCCTCGGGGGTGTTGGTGCTTGGTTTCGCCACGTTAATGCTGAACGCCGTCTTCTTCAACCTGATGTCCTCATGGTCTGTTCGCCTGTAGTTTAGCTTTCCCAGGAAGGGCTGGGGGACACCGATGAGGTTGGGGTTTAGTTTTGGCGAGGAGGACACGGCCTCCAGCTCCTCCCCTCCCAGGTTGGCCATGACGTAGGCAGAATACGCGTCGGCCCTCTGATCGTCACAGAAAGCCGGGAGGCACGCACCGTTGGAGCCCGTGATGACGCTGTCGAACCGGCCCCAGGCACGGGGGTTGGTGGAGAATCCAGGGCTGGGCTCCATGTTGATCAGACTGACCACGACTCTCTCCACCTGCTCACTGGGCATGAAGCGCTCGCTGCGGAAGGCCCTCACTTTCACATAGCACCTGCGGTTCTCGGGCACGTCCAGGTTGAACAGACGTCTTTCCCTGATCTCCATGTTGCCAATCAAGAAGGTTCTTTCCTCTCTCTTACCTCTTCTCTTCTTCTCCGTCTGCAGGCGGCCCTCCTCCTCCCACAGACCCGTCTCAGGGTTCAGCGACCAGAGCTTCATGGTGTTGAGGTGCTCAGGCATCGTCACCTGAGCGGAGTCCAGGAACACCTTGACCTCCCCTGCGTTCAGAGGCTCCCCTCCCTGCTCGCCACTGAAGTCGACGGAGAACATTCCGTACGTTCTCAGCGGAAGGGTGTCGCCAGCTTCTCCCACAAAGTTGAGGTCGCTCTGCGCCGCCGCTGCTGTGGAAACATCTCTGGGGTCGAGAAAGGTCACGCTAGCCTTGACGTTCCCCACGAACACCTCTCCGTTTTGCTTGTAGAAGGAGTGAGGGGGGATCTCGAGCTGGACCATCGGATCCTGGCCCTCTACCTCTCCCAGCTCCAGAGTGTTGGTTTCTGTGGAGCTGATGGTCACCGGCTCCTTCTTCCTGAGCAGTTTGATTTCGTGGTAGATGGCGCCCCCTCTGGTGTTAAATGGCAGCACCTTTGTGGTGTTGACAAACTTCTGCATGTTGTCCACAAAGGTCAGGACCAGCCTGGCCGTCTCAGGGGGCACCTGGATGGAGAAGGTGCCTTTGTAGCCTGTGCGACTAACTCGCACTCCGTTCATGAAGATGTGGCCAAACCTCATTGGCTCGCCGGTATCCGCGGCGACGGCTCGTCCGTGAACGATAGCCTTGGTCTCCACGCACTTCTGGCAGCCGCACGCCGTCACCACCATGGTGGGGAGTTGGTAGCCCTGGCACGATATCTGTCGCTTGGCCATCTTCGCCACGCCACAGCAGAACGCCACGTTGTCTTTACAGCGGCTGACATTGTCCAGCTGGCCGGCACAGGTGGCCGCGGGACAGCTGCCCACGTCGTAGTAGAGCGAATCGCTGGTGTTCTGCGGGCAGTCATGGGGCAGGCGGATGAGGTGGGGTTCAGGCGTGGGGTTACAGGACGGCTGGTTTTTACCTGCAGGTCAGAGACCGATCAAAAAAAGAATGATGATGAGATTCCCATCAAATCGTCTGTCATCACAGTTACGCTCCTCTGCGCTTCTTTGTTTGTATCCATTAGGGTCTCTAATTGTTTTCCATCAACCACATAATGTCTTTTAAACTCAAAGGCTTTAGGCCTATTACTTTGGAAACTGGATGAACTGTATTTCATTCATGTGTCATTTACAGCAATCACACTGTTATTATTTTGTTGTGTAGAGTTTTTAGGTGTGTGTGTGGCTATGTTGGCCTCCTTAGAGTAATCTGAGCAGAGTTGTCCTGTACCTAGCACAGTGAGGAGGGCTGGCTTGGTCTTGATGGCGCCGGCTGGGCTGCTGGCTCTGCAGTAGTATTCCCCAGACTGTTGAGGACGCAGGTCTTTCAGGACCAACGTGCTGTCGGACCGTTGCTCAAGGAGAGTGTCGTTGTGGAACCTGGTGGATCCCAAGCAAAGAAGGGAAAAGTTGCAACCCAAATTTTCAAACTAACCCCACACCAAAACGATTGACAAAAGCAGCATAGCAGAATCATAAATGAATCAATATCTTTAAAATAACTAAATTTAAAATAACTAAACACAGGAAATGTGTAGAAAAGTATACTGTTTTTATCAAAGTATATTACTAATATTAGGTCAGTGGTATGACTTAGTATACAAACCACTGTCTTCAGTGGATTTTCTGGGCATTACTTACCACTGGAACTGGTCTGGCTTCGGCGTTCCTGACACTTTACAGCAGAACACAGCAGAGTGACCCTCTCGCCTGGCTTTGCTCTCTGGGTTCGTCAACACACGAAGCTTCTCTGAGAAACCAAAGTAACATTGCCCAAATGAAAAAGACAATATACCTCATCATGGATGTACAAGCTAGTGATCGATATGCGACAGGCCTCCTAGTGGCCGGTTTCAGTAATGGACATTTCACCAGCGATTGTTACGTAGGCCTCAAACATTTTTGATAAAGTATATTGAGGGAATAGCTAGGATCTGTTTGTTTAAAAAACTGTTGAAGACCAGACTTTTAACAATGGGGATGCCTAGATGTGACTCAAAGCTCCCCTCTCCAGTTACCTGTCCTCTCCAGCCGGATGCTGAGCACCGAGGTGGGCTCACTGCTGAGCGGTACCAACACGTCCAGCGGGGAGTGGTTCTGGACGCTGACCGTCAGCGTGGTGTTGCCATCGGGGCAGACGCCGGGGATCCGGAAGTGACCGTTGTGGTCGGCAATCGCCAGGAGTTCTCCCAAGCGTAAAATGGTGGCCCCTCCCGCGATGAGACCTCCCGCCCCGCGGACTGAGCCCAGCAGGACGTGCTCCTCACACGTGCACGCCTCGCACTCAGCATTCACCTTTCCCATCATGCACTGCAGATGGCAGTCTACAGAGTAGTAAATAGTAATGTCAACGTGGGTATAAATGAACAGCCAACAATATCATATACGTTTCACGGGAGTTTGATATTCAAAATGATTTCTGAATGATTGCTGGACAGTAAGACCGGTGCAAAACCCAGCTTACCTGTCCTGGGGCATTCAGGCCCATCGCAGGACCTTCCCTCCACCTTAGGGCCGCTGCAGGACAGAGTCTGGGACTGGCAGCTCCTAGAGCGCACCTGTACCCCAACCTGGCCGCAGAGGGCCGGGCACGGGTTCCAGAGAGACCAGGGACCCCAGACCCCCTGCAGGACTTCGCTGTAATCTAGAGAGATCCAAGCATGGGTCATTACACATTTTGAACAGCAGTTTTGTATTACAACTACTATTGACTTGTGTTTGTTTTGCTGGGAGTCGAAGCCCCTAACCACTACACAATCCTGCCCTAAATGAACTCATTCAGGCCGCGTGCGTGTACCACGGGTCACACCAACCTTTCGGGCAGAGGAAGCGGACGGAGTAGTTGGAACAATTTCTCCCCGGGCCCTGCTCTTCGTTGAGGCACCAGAACCCCACGGTGGGGTCGGCGTGGACCGTCTCCCCCGTGTCGCGGGCCGGGACCCAGTCTGTGGTCCGGGCCTCCAGGGCCCGCGGGGCAGGACACACCCTGGAGCGGTAGTAGAAGCGGATGGCCTCCAGCTGCTCGTAGTCTCCGCGGCCCCCGGGATGGTCCACGTTGAACCAGGTGGTCCACTCATAGTTGGCTGGAGGTACGGGGATGAAACAAGCCGTGGGATTGGTTAAGCAGCTGCTGGATCTACACAGGGGCTGTGTTCCGCTGTACTATACCACTCTGATTCTACATGCACATTTTCTCTTCATTTTAAACAAGAAATGCAATACCTTCTGAATGGTCGTTCCTCCGTGATCCTATAACACCACACACACACACACACACACACACACACACAGAAGCCGTATCATTAAAAGCATTCCCCTATGTAATATAAATGTTAAACTGACAAACTTTATTTGATTTTTCGTTCTATGAACCAACCACACTAGTGGTTGTATTTATCCTGGGAAAGTGTAAAAAAGACTAATAGACATATTTGAACTTAGACCTATGTGTGTTTCAGACAGCCAAGGGAACTGAATAAATGAGTGTTAAAACTGCTTGGTTTGGCAGTATAATTTTCTTTCCAGAAAGTTCATTAACATGTAATTAATGTGAAGGACCAATTACCCAGAACATTGTTGCTTTTCCATTGGGATTACATAAATAAGTCAGTCAGTCAATGGTATGGTTCAGATTTACTCTGCAATGTGTGTGTGTGTGTGTGTGTGTCTGTACATTGTGTGTATGTATGTGTTTGCTGGATGTGTGGGTCTGTGTATTTGTGTGTCTATTTGGTGTGTATAGTGTGTATATTTTGGGTCTGTACTGTGTCAGTCTTTGCGTCTACACTGTGTATTTGTGTGTCTATTTGGTGTGTATATTGTGTATATTTTGGGTCTGTACTGTGTCAGTCTTTGCGTCTACACTGTGTATTTGTGTGTCTATTTGGTGTGTATATTGTGTATATTTTGGGTCTGTACTGTGTCAGTCTTTGCGTCTACACTGTGCGTTTGTGTAAAATTCATGAAGGGGAGAAACTCGAGAGCCAGACCTCGAGAAGTGGTCGCCATGGCGCCCAGGACGAGAAGGAGGGGCCACAGTGACATTCTGACACTCTGCTGGTGTGAGTCACCTCCGACCTTTCACCCCTAGGTAGAACCGTGTCACACCGGGGACTCAAACAAGAAGATGTTGTTCAGCCACTGTGGAAGATGAAAGCTGAGATCAGGAACAAACAACAAACAGATCCATCACTATGCTGAAATACTAGAATATTCCATTCAAGTAGGACCTTACAATCACTGTTTTCATTCACTTTTTTAATATTTCAAAAACAGAAAAACTGATTTGTAGTTTTACAATAATAGCACAAATATAAAATGCTCATGAACTGTAATACCACACTGTTACACTTAAAAACTACCAGTGTAGTATAGGAGAATTCGTACTAGAAACATCTGCACCAGGCTGAATAAGGTTAACAAGACAGTTGTGAACACAATCGTCTAACTGGCTGAGTTTAGAGGGAAGTGATAATCCCTCGCGGCTTCTCCGGATGAAATGGATCGAGCAGCAGATCCACGTTGAGCTGCAGACTGCTATGGACACACCAGAACTCCACTCAAGTTACACATCTGGATTGGCCATCAAGCCAGCGCTAGGGGAGCACTTAAAGTCTTTCTGCATCCACAAGACAAGAAACACCAGGTCGTCTAATGTCAACACAAGCAAACTAGAGCTGCGGTGTGAACAATCACGGCTTCGTCGGTTCCCGGGATTAACTGATCTACATCCCACTCTGTACATGTTGGGTTTGTATTTGTATATAAAATAAAACATGACACATCCCACATTTGAAGTATCGTGAAAAATAAATACAATCTGGGTGTCTCATTTACATGCTTGGTTTGAATGCTTTAAATTGGTTTCAGTTGTTTTCATCAGTCATTGGATGTGAGGAGGATAAAGTCCTCTCTCGCTCATAACATCATGTTCTACAGCACTGTCACTGTGACATTGGCAGCAGACACCTGGCTTTACAGCTCAATAACAGTTTTACGACAACTCGCCTCTAAATCCCTATGAGTAAGGTGCATATGGAGAGAAATACTGTCAGGATTTGAGCTCTCTTACCTCTTTCTGCTGTTGAGGAGCTGTGTAGTTTGGGATCCTGAGAACTCTTTCCCCTCTCTCTGTGAATCGCTCTTTCTCTATTCTTATGTCACAGACCCCACCTTCTCCTCCGTCCTACACTGAAGTCCAACAGCCCCCTACTCTTATACTAACCCCCCCCTCTCATTCCTCCAACCACAGAATGTTTGGTGTCAGCCCACCATCTTCTCTGTTCCTGCTCACCCCCGTATCTCCAACTGAGGAAAGAACACAGATGCATGACGTGTTTCTGAAGCAGACATTTTGATCTTATACGTTTTAACACATTTAAGCATTTTATCTAGGGCTGTGTATTGGCAGGAGTGTGGCCATGCCATATGTATAATCCAGCCATAACAGGGGTTTGCAATTCAATATATAGAGATCAATTGTAATATACTATTAGTGCAGTGAGCTATTTCAATGTTACCTTTAGGGGTTGAAATGTAAACATACTGTATTCATTAAGCTAATATACAGCAACAATTACAAAACAGTATGTCAATATAGCAATACAACCTTGTGGGTCATCAATTAAACAGCAATACGGGTGCTTTGAGAATCAATACAGTATAGGAAGACAGAGAATCACAGTTCTGGTCTGGTCAGGTCTGTCAATGTTTTTTACGACCCTAATCTGTAGCTTGTCATGATAACAAACATTGATAGAACCATGAAAAACAGAGGTATCAACTACACTCACCTCGTTGTTGCAGCCAATCAGAACCTTCCCAAGGGTAAACTCAGGATGCTGGGGCGGATCAATCTAACCTGAAAGGAAGGACCATTGAGAAGGAATGCACCTTCTAGGGATGGATAGGAGGTGGAAATATGTGTTTTTATGGACACTATATGAATATATTATTCATATTATTACAAAATAACAGATATGTAATGAAAATATTCATCCTTAACATTCACTTTTGCAAAAGTTATCTGTTAACTGTAATCCGTAAATGTAATCCTTAAGTGTAATCCATAAATGTTATCCAAAATCAAATCTGTATATGTAATCCTTAAATGTTATCCGTAAATGTAATCCATAGTTACGTATTACATAAATGTAATACGTAAATTTAATCACAAAATGTTATAAATTACTGTAATACTGTAAAAAAACAACAACAACCTGTAATACGTTAGTTTAATCTTTTATGTTAGTTTGTTCAATTTAGTTGCTTTGATGCCCTGTTACACATAATATAATTTAATTAATAATTTTTACAATTATTAGCCTTTAGGTTAGAAGCCCCCTCGTGGTAATGGGCCCACCATTTGCCCTGTGAACGATAGACTCCACTTGGAGTTGGGGTTTTGCATATACAAGCAGAATTTGTGATGTCACATATATGTTCAACCTACAATAGCCAAGAATGCAAATGCAGACTGAATTATCTAAATGATTCACAATTATTGCTGGGACATTATATTTAAGCTCTCAAATTAAGATGGGTTAACTACATGTTATTTACGACTTATTTTAGTGTTATTTTAGAGGCTCATAAAAGCTACATGCTAATGCTACTAATCTGTGTGCATCGTTTTGCGGAAAACACATTTAAAGAATGTGAGTGAGATACATTAAAATAATGGTTGTTATTGTGTGCTGGACTCATGGAATATACAATACATCAATGCAATACAATGCAATTCATTGTTCTGGAAAGAGAAGTTTGTCTACAGGGAGAATTTGAAGAACCTTGTTTTCCACGAATCATAACATTACATCATGTTTATTTTCCACCGATTACAGTTTTTTTCTCGGCAGCCGGTAGTGGACTTGGCGAGATGTGTTTAGAGAAGGGGACATCAGGATGTCAGCCAAAGCCAAAGACTTCCAGGTGGACTTTAAAGCATTTGGAGCCATTTAGAACAAGGCTTATCTGGGAAACATATGTCCAGACATGGCTTATATAACAGGATATCAGATGATAACGGTAATCTTGGTGCAGCTGGGTCACCTGTTGCATGTTTTATCCCCAAACCGGAAAAAAACATCTTTATTGTAAGACTGTACGAAGAAACGGCAAGATCTTAAATTAGACTCACCTCCCAGATTGGCACCTTTAAGTTCTCAAAAGCAGACAAGAATAAAACAGCAAGCCTCACATCCATGGGGGCCAGGATGTTTTTCCTTGGTATTGACCACAGACCAAACTGTCTGCCGGTTGCCGGTATGTAACACACAGTAAAAAAGCACAAAAGTGCTTTTTACTAAAGGAAGACTTTACGAGCCATTTTAGATGACAAGGTTTTACGAGAACTGGTAGTCTTTTTTAAGGGGTCTTCATGTCTTCCGAAACGACGGTGCACATGGTCGTGGAAATACAGGGAGGGACAACGCACACAAACACCCAACGTTTTGTCTCTGGGCAACAGAGGGAAACAGTTTGGTTTGGCTCATCCGTTGGTAGATGGCTACCTAATAATGGCCACCAGACAGGGCAAGTTTCCATCTTGTACAAGGGACAGTTTACTGTGAATGCGAATGATGCAGTTATCGATGATTCAAAAGTGTTTATTCAACTCACAACTTTTATTCAAACGTTTATTAGTTTACTGTTTTGGGAAACTTTGAAAGGATGAAAATCTTGATTGCATTATCGTTGGTCCAAAAGGATGGCTGTAGAGGCTTAATGCCAACAATGAGTAGGCCTAATCTAACAAAATGGCAATATGACAGCAATGTGGTGAAATTAATTGGTAAATGTAATCCATTAATGTAATCGATAAACGTAATATATTACTGTAATATGTAAATGTTATCCACAAATGTAAACCTTCACTGTGATATGTAAATTATTCATCTTTGACTTTCGTTCTGTGAAGAGTAATCATGGGTTGTGATTAAGATCATAGATAGATGAACCAGAGGTTGTCCTGGGTTCAGAGGTTAAACCATGTGGGACCGATTGTAACTACCACCTTCCGAGTGGGAAAAAGCATTCACGTCACCCTCCTAGTGGGAATTCTGAGTGGGAAATATGGGCACTTCCCTCCTGCCACGATGACCAAAACATGGAAGTGCAGCAACTGTCATGGCCTCCAGTAATTATGACGAGCCTTCCGTCCAAAATAATAGACCTTAACTCAACCAAAGGAATGAGTTAAGGTGATTGGTTGTAGATCTCCCTTCATCTTCTGGGGATGGATAGTTTAGTAGTGGTTCGGGTTTTTAAACTCCCAGCCAAAGGGTTCTGTGTTCAAACCCCAATGTCTACACTCTACCTGTAAGATGTTTTGGAGGGATAGTTTGCTTACAAATCACTGTAAAGATGGATGTAAGCTCTTCCAGATTTCTCCTGTATTTTGGTGCGTGTTAAAACCAGGGTTAGCCACAACTGTGGTTAAACCACAACAGTGAGAAGGTCTGCCCGTTCTCCTGGTTTCTCCTGTGTGACCTGAAGTCAGCGCTGGGAGCCGGCTGCAGGGTCAGAGGTCAGGTTGAGGCCGCCGGGGGTCGACTGTAATGACTCCACCAGTGGAGGTACTGAGGCCTCTGCTACTGTCGTTAGGGGCCCTCACAGACGCACGGGGCCGGAGAGCACATCCTATACCAGGCTCATTTAGACTCCTCTACGTTACACAGTGTCCTGTGTCTCATGAATGCTACGTTAATACTAACTTTGTAGTGTAAGTTGGGCCAACTTTGTTAGACTAAATAAGTTGGGCCAACTTTGTTAGACTAAATACTAAATACTTTGTTAGACTAATACTATCTGCGAAACATTACTTACATAGGATTACCAAGATAATTGCCTTAGAAACGTTTCCTCATTATTAAAATGTTATTTTATGTCTTTGATATGTTCGTATTGTGAACATTCTCGTTGGTCACCTATAGTTGACCACAATTGGGCAAACCCTTGAAGTGTTTAATTTGGCACACATTACGCTTCTAAATCACAAAAATAATGCCAATCTTTGAAGTGGCAAAGACACACACTCAGAGTGGGTCTTGACTTCTAACCTCCCCTGTAACACCCCTTATCATCATGAGTGACTTTTAATGCTCCTCACC
>OMNO01065855.1:0-24240 GCA_900303215.1 Trachyrincus scabrus
GTTTAAAACTTTCTTATGTGACTCATTCTCTTTTAACTTAAAGGATAACTTAGGGATTTTTCAACCTGGACAACCTGGACTTTTCAAATTGGTCCAGTATTGAGTGAGAAGGCAGCCGTGAAACGTCTGCATTATGGAAAGGATCCCTATGGAGAAATAACACTTTTTACCTTTCGCTTGATCGGGTTTGTTTATTATTGTGTCTAACGAAGTCTTGCTCAAGGAGAAGTCTCACTCTGAAATCTCTTGAGAGTTGAGTTGTTGCAGGAGGAGAACGGTGGAAACGTGAGTGAGAGTTGGAGAGAGGAGTGCCAGCAAGAGTTTGTTGTGTTGGAATGCAGAAAGTGTTATCTCAAAGCTTTTTCAAAGTCATGGCTGAATATTTAGCTGATTTCGACAATGTGAGTTTTCGTGGGATTTCAGAGCGATACTCCTCCTTGAATGAGACTTGGTTAGACACAACAACAAACAGACCGGATCAAGCGAAAGGGAAAGAAAAAAGTGTTATTTCTCTGTATTATAACAATTCATAACAACTTGTAACAATCTGAGCCTGTCAGTGGCAAAAACAAGCACTTTTTTAGAGGATGCACAATTGCCCCAAAGGGTTACAATGCAGATGTTTCACAGCTGCGTTCTGGCTCCATCCTGGGCCAATTTAAAAAAAAATACTGTCCGCATTAGTCAGTTAGACCCAAAATAACGGGAAACTGGAGTTCAGTTTGAAAAATCCCTTAGTTATCCATTAAAGCTGCACCAACATTGTGTAGTTTTCCAACCGAACGGGCCGTCTTTCCACCGTCTCTTTAGGCACCCCAACATCCTTCGCTTTTACAACTACTTCCACGACCGCACGCGGGTCTTCCTGGTCCTGGAGTACGCCCCGCGTGGCGAGCTGTACAAGGAGCTGCAGAAGTGTGTGCGCTTCGACGACCAGCGCACCGCCACGGTAAGGGAGTCGACTATTCACCGACTTATTAGGTATTCACAGAGTATCTGTAATATAATTATAATAACAGTCTGGGCCTGTCAAAAACAAGCACGTTTAGAGGACGTACATTGATGGGTGCAATTGCCCCAAAGGGTTTATATTAGATGTTGGAAATGGGGTCCAGGTTGAAAAATCCCGAAGTAAACCTAAACAAAAAAAAAAAAAGTTAACATAAAAGCGAACCCATCTTTTTTTTTTTTAAGGTCTATTGTTTCCAGTGTGTTTTGTGAGACACGGTCACAACTAGTGCGTTTTGTGTTTTAGTACATGGAGGAGATATCGGATGCGCTGATGTACTGCCATGAGAAGAAGGTGATTCACCGGGACATCAAGCCCGAGAATCTGCTTCTCGGTTACCGCGGAGAGCTGAAGATCGCAGACTTCGGCTGGTCGGTTCACGCACCGTCACTGAGGTGAGTGGACCGTGAGGTGCCGCCCCCTTTTCCCATACAAGTGGATGAACTCAAAACGTGTTAGATGACACCGACAACAAAAATATGTATCTGGGTGCTAGTAGTCTTACAAATCAGATGTTAGATTAATCTAAAGTCTGATGGCAGACTAGTTCAAATCTGGGGCACTTCACTTTCTTTCGCTTGATATTTGTTTCGACCAATCATGTTGCTGGACCTTTAGGCGCGTAGTTGGCTAGCAGAGAACACACACTCGGCCGGCACTAGTAAACTTTTCCCGGTGGGAAGACGAGCTAAAATGTCCTATCCGGACACTGACGTTCTTAGAAAAAGTGTCTGTAAAGGTTTCAACACCGTGTAGCCAGGCCACTAGGAGTACACATCCTCTTCTGAAAGCTTCATCCACTCGCGAATGAGTTTCTCTTCGGTAGAACAGAAACAGAAACATGCGTAACGAAACAGGAAACAAGGTGTAACTCGGCCCTCTGCAGTTTTGGCTTCCGGCCCCAGGCTCTGTGCCGTCTCCCCCCAGAAGTTCTGCTATAAGATGGTAGAACTGCTTGATCCCAGATTAAGGTGCTGGTGAATTTATTGCCAGTTGCCATATTTTGTAGTTTGTGTACTAGTAAAGTGATGCACTTTATTCATCCCAGATGGGAAATGTGGGTGCCACAGGACAGAAGTACAGGACAGTAATAAGAAGATAAAACTTTAAACTTTAAATCCTGTTGCGTATAACTCCTTCTGAATTTCACGCCCTCTTTTTGTTGTGCCCCTGAAGGCGGCGGACAATGTGTGGGACCCTGGACTATCTGCCCCCAGAGATGGTTGAGGGCCACACTCACGACGAGAAGGTGGACCTGTGGTGCATCGGAGTCCTCTGCTACGAGTGTTTGGTCGGCAACCCCCCCTTTGAGACCGCCAGCCACACCGAGACGTACAAGAGAATCACCAAGGTGGGAAATCACAGATGTAGAGGAGCTGTGCCAGAGTGCTTTAGCAAACCACTTTGACAACTCAGACATTATTGGAACTTGAATAAATGTCCGAAATAATAGTGAGAATCAGACATGGCATTGAACTCAATTCACGTAACTTTTAATCATGTCTATACCTTCTTAGAATACATCCATGGTCTATCTACATACTCTTTCCACCTGAACTCTGAACTCTCCTCCCAGGCAAAATAAACATGTCAAAATAAAAGTCCCACACTTTGAGCTAAGTCCCACACTTTGAGCTAAGTCCCACACTTTGAGGCTAAAAATAAAGTTTAAAGTAAAATGCTTCTTGGGGCTGTTAGTCTAGCCACTTATTTATTTTTATTTTATTGTTTAGAAAAACACACTTTTAGGTTTGGTAACAGATTATTATTTTATTTTTTTGTATATATATATATATATATAACTTTTTGGGAAAATATATCATATCGGTCCCCAAAAGATCCTATCGGACATTCCCTAGTCTGGGGGCTTGTTTGTGCTAATGTTCCACTCCGCCTTCTCTGCGTTTCCCAGGTGGACTTGAAGTTCCCTAAGGTGGTGTCTGATGGGGCGAGAGACCTGATCTCCAAGCTGCTCCGCCACAGCCCCCTGAACCGTCTGCCCCTGCAGAGTGTCATAGACCACCCGTGGGTGCAGGCCAACTCCCGCAGGGTCCTGCCCCCTGTGTGCAAAACCTGAAGCTGGGAGGCCTCGTACTCTCTCCCATCCTTTCGGCCTTGTATCTGAACTGCTCTGTCTGTTGATGTATCTCAGGAGAGACTTGAGGCCAGTTTAGTTGGGGGTTTTTTTTCCACAGTTTCACTGCTGCAGATGTCACACTGCCAAGGCTTCTGGGAATTTTGAATCGTAAAGGGGCTTGCGTTTTGCCCCCGTGTTTTATACTGTACAGTTTTTCTTTGTGCTGTTTTCTTTCCTTTTTCTTTATTGACTTTCTTGTGGATGTGATTGGTTTTGGTGCTTACACCAAAGTACTGTTGGTAGACTGCTCTGAGTGGAAGGTATTCTTAGATTTTTAAATGTATCTTTATTGTGAAGCTTCACCCTCCCGTAACACATCCCACATTCTTTGGTTCATAATCTATTACCGATCTATAACCTATTTTGACGATTGTTGCGGAAGTAGATTGCAATGTTTTTTACTTTTTAATAAACTGATCACTGCTGTATTTTATGTATTTGGTGAAAATGGCTTGTGAGCACCTATTGGCCTCGTGAGGCCAGCTGAAATTGTGTCAGCATACCGCTGGGTTTGCCTGGAGATATTCTAATTAGCGAAGAGAAGATGGTCTGGCTGAGAGGCTAATCAAAGCTGCTGTAGAAATTATTGAAGAGCAATTTGAGTGTTATTTGTTACAAATGTCATAGCCACAAAGGCCGGTCACTATTCTAAGTCAATGGGAAAATTGTGATTTCATTCTCGTGATACTAAGCAAATAATTTGTATCTTCGTTCGCTTCAGATCTCAGGGGCTAGTTCATCTCCTTATTATGTATTTTCTGAGGTCCCGTTTGACAGTTTAATTGCATTTATTTAAAAAAAGTTTAATTGGATATTGAGTTTTGGCCATGGACTACTGCCCTCAATGTGCAAATATGGATCGTTTCCGCTGCTGGTTGCAAACGGTTCATAACGGTTGTGTTACGGGTGACGGGTGATGGGTGACGTCACGGATGCAACGTCCATATGTTTTACAGTCCATGAGGGAACAGGGAGGGGACTTTTTTACTTTTTGTTTAAAAATCTTGCTCTTCCGCTCTTTTCTGCTCTCTTTACAACTATTGAATCTTACCTAGAGCACCTTTAATTCCAAATGGGAAATTAGTGTGTCACAGACAGAAGTACCGTAATAGTAGGCCTAATGACATTTAAGTACGTGCACGTATTTTAGAGGGTGATCCACGCTTGCCTGGGTCCGAACCTTTGAACCCGCCCACTCCACCGAGTTGACTGATTCTTCTGGTCTGGCATCGTGACATGAAACATCAATTTCGCGGTTGAAAAGGCCATTATAATCCCATGCCCATTATTGTGTCTAACCCCCCGTCTCTAGTGATTGGTTGGGGAAAATCGAATCCCCCTCCCCCGTGGAAATCGGTTAGAATGGAGGAAATGTCAGACTGAAGATGGAGGTTGAGTGTAACGAGTAATAATATAATATATATGTAATATCTACTCTAGTATGACTTGGTGTATTTGGGTGTACTACTATGTCCCACCATGCTGCCTCCAAGCAATGTGTACATTCTCTAATATGTCGCTCTGTAGTGGCTTCGTGTATCCAAGTATCTACATATCCAAAATGGGCACAGCACGGCAATAAAGACCTCAGACTAGACACCCATTCAATGTATACCGTAATACAACAATAGTGTCTGACTTTATACTAAACGGATGACCGGTATTACACACAATATTTCGCGTCAACACTGGGTGTGTACAGTCTACGCCTATTATACCCACTTTCATGGGTTATCCTTGTAAGACACTACTGCAATACTTTCTCACTCGAATAACCGGAAAGTCAAGCATGCATTTAACACGTGAACAGTGTTTTTGAGTTCACTGCCAGAGAAGGCAACAGGTATACATGCCGCCTAGTGGTGAGTCTCAAATCGATCAGTTTAAAACGGTTACTGTGAAAGTGTTTTATGCTTTCGATATTTTGTGACATACTAAACTACCACATCCCCTGCCACGAACAGGGGATGTGGTATTTATATAATTATCCGTTCTATTGATGTCGTCGGAACTGTTATTATTTATAATTTGTCATTTGCATTTGACGCCGTGTTAGTTACTCACACGATAGCGTGGCCGAGCGGTCTAAGGCGCTGGATTAAGGCTCCAGTCTCTTCGGAGGCGTGGGTTCGAATCCCACCGCTGTCAGATAAGTTTTGTTGAAAAATAACAATTCAAACTCAAGACAATAATACGCAGATCCTCTGACAATTCCTGTTCGTCTGCCACTCGTTGATTCTGATAGCATTTTAATGAATACATGAGATTATTAAACGCATATGTGATAAATAACGGCATAAATACATTTTATCGTCATTACAACATTTTTGCTTTAAAATATAGCCTTGGCTCTAACCTATTGTGTATAACTTGAATTCATAGGTCTCACAAATGTCAAGAATAGAGCAATGTGCTAAGAATATGAATACCGCTTGGTGGCGCCAAACAATCGCAATGATATTCATAGGTGCTTTCTACTTCCGGGTCAAAGCACTGTTTCGAAGTTGAAGAACCATAATATAAATCCGGGGGGCTCGATTTTAATGTTTACGGATGAATTACGAACGCTATTATTATTCTTTTAATTTCTTGATTACGTTTAGTGTCATATGGCCGGTTTACCACCCGGGGACCCGCAGTTGGTCTCTATGATCGTCAATCATTTAAAAACACAGGGTCTTTTTGACCAGTTTAGGAGGGACTGCCTGGCAGACGTGGATACAAAGGTACAGTTATGTCACATGTATTGTGTTATGCCATGTTATTGTTAAGTTATTTGCTAAATGATTGTTGTTATTGTCTGTTCTAAAACACGTGAGCTCGCCAGGAAAGGTGTAGGTGTGTGGAAGTTGTCTGTGATTTAAAGGTTTACAGTGAGGCACTTCAAACAATGTAGTGTATTTACCATCTAAGTGTCGATATTCATGTGGATCATTCCTCATTTACAGCCCGCCTACCTGAACCTGAAACAAAGAGTTGATAACTTTGTCTCCAACCACCTCTCCAACCACACATGGAGTCCTCATTTGAACAAGAATCAGCTCAGAAACAACATAAGGCAGTTGGTGCTACAGTAAGTGAGACCCACGTGCCCTTCCTCGCCATCCTTGTCCTACTACAATGTACCTCTTAAGTATTCAGAAATAAAAAGTTAATTCTCAAACAGTGGCACATGCATGTTTAGTTTTTATTTTATTTTTCAGGTCTGGTATGCTGGAACAGGGAGTTGACCGCATTGTGGCCCAGGTGGTTGATCCTAAAATCAACCACACCTTCAGGCCGCAGGTGGAGCGAGTGGTCAGGGAATTCCTGTCACCCGGCAGCTGTAGCGATGAGCCTCCTGTCCCGGTCCCCTCTGCTGATGTTAAACCTGAGAGCAGCGCTCTGGAGCAAGGTAAGCACACAATCATGTCATTCTTATTGAAAGCCAGGAAGAGGCATGTATTTTCCATTGGAATCGAAGTCAGAAAGGTACGTTTTCACATGCAAGGAATTTGTCATGGTGTGTTGGTGCTGTAGAGAATAAAGACATCCGTGCAGCATATCAAATACAAAATAAGATATTCAAATATGCAATATAAATATAAAAAAAGAGGGTAAGCCGGGGTCTGGGGACTTGTTTGTAAGTCCTTCTGCTGTGCTGAAGAAACTGTTCATTCATGTTCTGCCCCAGTTTGATTCCTTGCTTTAGGATGAAGCATTTCACGAGAGCTTCACAAGTGGTGCACAACAACGGTAACATTATGTAATTCCCTGTTTCTCAGTCCCATCGGCTGCCCCGCCCACGACGGCGGGGGCGAGCGACGCCATGTCCATCCTCGACACCATCACCTCTCTGAACCAGGGGGCCAGCTCCTGGGCCGGCCCCAGCGGAGAGAAGGGCCGCAAGTGTCCCACCTCAGAGGAGCCCATGCAGCCGGGGGAGAAGGGAGAGCAGGACATGGTCATAGCAGAAGAGGGTGACCACCGCCAAGATGGACAGACCCCGGATGAGGCGGAGGAAGCGAAGCTGGCGCTAGAGGTCCAAGCGGTTGATATCAAGACGGAGGACTCTCAGGTGGAGTTCACCAAGGAGGAGGGAGAGGCGGAGGAAGTGAAGACGAAAGAGGAGGAGACGGAGGGGGAGGATGGCGAGAAGGAAGGAGGCCAGGAGCAGGTGGACGATGAGAAGGACAAGGCGGGCAGCAGAACCGGGAAGTCCTCCACGGAGAAGCAGGACGACGATGACTTGTTGAAGTCTCCCAATCAAATAAGGCAGAAGGCGAGGGAGAGGCTGAAGGAAGGTGAGTCACCAGGTGTTGCTCACAGGAATCACTTGTTTCAATTTAAGGACTTTAATCAGGTCTCAGAATGGTATTACACGGTAAATAGAAATGACAGTATTTATGCATAATTATGCCATTTTATATTTAACAGTAATAAAGAAATGAATAGCATATTTATTTTAAATGCAGAAAAGTAGTAGTAATTTTACAAAAAAATTACAAATCTTGGGGTTAGGGGAACCTAAAAAACCTAACACTAACCCGAACCTAAAAGAATAATCAGTTGTTTTTTCCCCTAAAATAATCACACACAAAAGGCACCTACATATTATAGATATATTTATTTGTATCCATATGCAATACAAAACGGCTGCGGTGGTATCTATCTAACGTGTCTCTCCCCGGCAGAGTATTCCCTGGAGGACTCCGACCTGGAGGGCCTGAGTGACATCACGGTGAGCTCGGTGCACACCAGCGACCTGTCCTCCTTCGAGGAAGACAGCGACGAAGAGCAGCCGCCGTCCGAGTCCTCCGAGGAGGGCGAGCTCCCTTCTGACGGTCCGTCTCTCTGCAGTTTAATTCTCATGTTCGGTTTCATTGCATGTTATTAAAGAGGAAAGACATAAATGAAAATGAAGTCTACCAATCTACAGAATGATGCATCACGTCATTCATTAATATAATGAATAACATATTAATAATGAATGTGCTATGAATGATTAAACATGAAATCCAAGTACTTAAAGTAACCTTTCTTCTCTCTGTTGGACTCCTCTTTTTTCTTTCTTTACGTATACTAAAGGAGAAGGAGGAGCGGATAAGGAGGCCAACGCAGACAAAGAGGAGGATGACAAGGACCAGAAGCCCCGACGCAAGGCTTACGTACACAAGCCTTTCCTCTACTCCCGTTACTATAGCGACTCGGACGACGAGGTCACCGTTGAGGAGCGCCGCAGATGTGCGGTAGGTTCAAGTGTTCTGTCCGAGTGCATTGTGTGAATATGTTGCCTTACGTCCTCTTTTTGCGAGGGAAATATACTTTGAGATCGTTGTGCATGAGTTGTATGTATGCAGGCCAGATTCATGAAATAATCGTCGTTCTGGTAGGCGAAGGACAAGGAGGATAGACTGCTCAAGAGACAACAGAACAGAGAGCGGATGGAGGAGAGGCGTAAGCAGAAAGCAGCACAGGCCGAGCTACAAGGTGCGGTCCGATCCACCGGAACTATCTCCTCTTGTTCTTCTTCTGTGAAACTAGGAGTACGTTGGATGTCGTCGTCCTCTAGGGATCCTTGTGATCCAATTAATCAATTACGAACCGTGTGCTACGTGGACTCCACACATTTGCCACATAAATCCTGCTTATGGTGTCACCACACGCGTATGAAGCGGTACTCTTGTATTTGAAAATAGCCAAGTTTGATGGTTCCCCCTTCGGCTTCACTAAATCGATGTGCTGTGATCCTGGTGGACTGAAAGTGAATTTGCTCCCCCAGCTCGGAGGAGGCAGCAGCGGAGCGACTCTCCCAGCGTGGAGCAACCCCAGGCCAAGCAGGCGCGCAAAGAACGGAAAGTTCTGGAAAAGAAAATGGCCCTTAATAGGAAGAGGAAACTCGACTCACGGTGTGTGTGTGTGTGTGTGTGTGTGTGTGTGTGTGTGTGTGTGTGTGTGTGTGTGTGTGTGTGTGTGTGTGAGTGTATGTGTACATTTAGCGAAGCTCTTGCTTTTGATTCTTACAGCTATACATGCATGCATCTGGTAGTTCATGCAGAGCTGGGATTTGTAGTTCATGTGTAGTCCATATTGATTGTATGCCTTGATAGTTCTTAACGTGGTTTAAAATACATTTTTGGAAAGAAGTGCTGAAGGAGTTTTTAGAATAATATATATCGATAATAATAATAATATTGCTGCACTTGTAAGGTTGCACTTTCAGATTTTGGTTCATCAATGCACATGCAAAAGTGTATCAGCACTCTTTTAATGATGCAGATGGAGAGATCTAAGTCTACTGTGCAACAAAAGGATTCAAATGTAATGACCCTTTATTCACACCTATGCTACATTTGACTCTACTCGTGTTCCTCTCACCTCCCAGGTTCTTCTGCAGGGCCTCCAGAACCTGAACAGGGCTGTACACCAGGATGTGGTCGCCGTGCAGCTGTTGCCACGGGAACAGTGGGTGGCGCCCTCCTCGGTTGTGCTGCTAGACGAGAGTGAGGCGAAGGACGAAGATGCTACCGAGGAAGAGGAGAAAGAGAAGGCTGTGAGAGGAGTTATTATGTTTTTTTTGTAGTAGTAGTAGGATTATTATTGTTATTATTAGGTCTAAGTTATTACCTGGCTAAGTTAAATGTTCTTCTGCAATATACAATGAATGATTAGTAGAAGAGAAGAACATGTAGAGTCTTAGGGTGACAGATATGCCATTTTAATTCAGAATGGGAGTGCCAGATTATCTTTGCATCAAGGTGAGTCATTTTTTTTCTCTTTTGCTCTTTGACCAGGTGAAGAACATAGCAGATGATGCCGCGCGGAAGCCTACAGGAAAAGTGGTGGGAATCATCAAAAGAAACTGGAGGCCATTTTGTGGCATGCTCAATAGTTCCCTTATCAAAGAGGTAAAGACACTGGACTTCATTACATTACCACATACACATTGTATTTGCGTATGTGTATAAAGGCATTTCTTTCTCTCTTATGTATGAATAAGAATTTCAGGGCCACTCAAATTCTCTCTATGTAACCTGAGTGAAAAACACTTAAAGTTGAGTTGATGAAGCGGGAGCGGCATTAATACTGACTCGTTCTCCTTTCTCCTCTGTTCAGTCAACACGGCACCTCTTCACACCAGCAGACCGCCGTGTCCCTCGTATCCGCATTGAAACGCGACAGGCCTCCGCTCTGGCTAGCCAGAGGATCATGGTGGCTATCGATGGCTGGCCCAGGCAATCCAGATACCCAAATGTAAGTCGATAATACATAAATACACGGAGGTCGTCAGAAGATCTATACAACATTGAGATGAATACCTAAATGAAAAATGTGTAAATACCAAAAGGAAACACAACAGAAATTGCAATAAACCAGTGAGCTCCCATAAAGAAACATCCAAACTGTGCCTTGAGTGCATTCATCAAAAAGACTATCTGCTGTTCACGTCCTAATTTTTCCCGCCACATTCTCCTTCTCCGTCCACCAGGGTCACTTTGTGCGCAGTCTGGGCGCTGCAGGGGACAAGGAGACGGAGACGGAAGTACTGCTGCTGGAGCATGACGTGCCTCATCAGGACTTCTCTCAGGCCGTGCTCAGCTTCCTGCCAAAGATGCCGTGGTCCATTACACCAGAGGTATCCGCCGCCCCCTCTGGATCCAACACTAAGCGGCCATATTTATCGCTTCTATAAGTGATGTTGATTAATTGAAATTGTGAAATATTAAATGTGTGTTTTTTAAGGGAATATCTTTATGAAACCTAAAATAAATAACACGGTGATATTGATAATTAAGACAACCGGACTTTGGGTGGATTGCAGGACATGGCGGTGAGACAGGATTTGAGGGCCCTTACTGTGTGCAGTGTTGATCCTCCTGGATGCACTGACATAGACGACGCACTCCACTGCAGAACGCTTGACAACGGAAACTTGGAGGTAACACAACACGCAGCATGCAAAAAAACCCCTACTTTTTACACACGCTGTTAAATAAATGTACCATTCAAAGCATGCCCTGTTAACCAGCCGCTTTGGCAAATGTGGGGTTTCCTATTGGCTGTCTGTAGGTGGGTGTCCATATTGCAGATGTCAGTCATTTTATCAGACCAGGAAACGCTCTAGACCTGGAGGCTTCCAATCGCGGCACCACGGTCTACCTGTGTGGCAGGGTGAGGAGAAACGCACACCACGCACACTTCTTTCAGACTCCTGCTGTTTGGTTGTGGTGGGTGTGCACCCTTTTATAAAAATGCCAGCCGAAGATGATGCAATGGCAGGATGTAGAACTTTCAAAAATGTCTATTGATTTGGTTCAGTTGGATCTGCGAAAAAACCAGATGTGCGTTTACGGGATTCATTTAAATTTGACAGGATTCATATGACGACTTGCACACCCTCGACGCGTTGTTTTTAAGAATGACACTTAAATGTCGTAAAATAGCGAATATATGAAGTGTTTTGTTTTTGTTTTTTCAGAGGATAGACATGGTCCCAGAACTGCTCAGCTCCAATCTCTGTTCGCTACGCTCCAATGTGGAGAGGTGAGACCTTGCTAGTCACACAAAGACTCACTGACACCATGGCACAATGTCAAAGTCCTTTCTTTAACATGCACAATGTGACTAACATTTGATTTGTTGTTGATTCCTCCCACTTCCCATCGCCAGGCTTGCTTTCTCTTGTATCTGGGAGATGGACGACAAGGCAGACATAGTAAAGACCAGATTCACAAAAAGTGTCATTAACTCAAAGGTAGGGAGCAACACACACACACACGCGTTCCCTTTTTCTGACCTTTTAATGACTTTTAAAGCCTTGCAACGGGCCTTTTTCCATTCGAACGAGATACCGGTGTCATATGTAAGGGATAATAAACGAGTAGGTGTGCGTTAAGCGGTTTTAAGGCACGACGTGGAGGCGAAGAACCACCACCGGCACGTGTTTTAAAACCGCTTAACACACACCTACTCGTTGATTATCCCGCTTATACTGCGGTCATTTGCCAACAATATAAAATAGAAGCATTCGCACATTTTTGGGGAAAGTTTTGCACTCAAAATCGAAGGGTTATGAAGCAAGAGCTTACCGTTGTCATGACGAGGAATAATTCTAGTCCCTTTTACAACCAAGCCGGTTAGTCGCAGTATAAATCGCGGTGAGGTGAGCGGAGGTTAAGGCTCCGTCGCCGTCACTCGTTACAACATATTAAAATGAAGCTTGATTTTTTAGGTCAAAATTGCACACAATTGCCGGCCAATCAGAAAAGAGTATTCACCCAGGCCATGGTACAAGTACATATATTTAGGTATCTTGCGTTGGCTCATTTGTATGACCGACAATCTGTTTCCTTTCTCGTTGTTTGTTGTGCTTGCGATTTGGCACAGGCGTCTCTGACCTACGCCGAAGCTCAGCTGAGAATTGATGACACCGCCATGAACGACGACATCACCAACAGCCTGCGAGGGCTCAACAAGCTCGCCAAGATCCTCAAGAGGCGGAGGATCGCGAAGGGGTGAGCAGCTGGACTCACGCAAATAACCAACTAACTGAAAGCCCTTCACCAGGAAGCGGGTTTATGTTTTTTATTCGTGTTTTTTTAAATGGTGGATCCATGTAAATGTGTAGTGAATGTTAGTCATCGTAGGTGTCATTTGCTGAAACAAACCAGTGTTTTTGTATTTTTGATGTGCGTTGTGTTTTGAATGTAGGGATGTTTGGAACATTGAGCCTTCAATGGTCTTTTGTCTTTTGTAAGTCCTGGATGTGGTCTTTTGTCATGTGACTCACTTCCTGTTCTGTTTGTTTCAGTGCGTTGACGCTGTCCTCTCTAGAGGTCCGTTTCCACATAGACAGTGAAACCCACGACCCCATTGACCTCCAGACCAAAGAGTTGATGTAAGTGGAATTCACCAGCGTCATTAGCACTCTGAAAAACAATCGTGATTCTGTTCCGTATTATTAAGTGTTATTATCTATTTCCTTCTTCTTCTTTTTTTTTTACCACGTCGCTTGATTATCAAATAAAACCAAAAAAATAAATAAATAAATAAACATTCCCTCGGCTACTCCTAATACCTCTGATGCCTAAAACACAAGAGACTTTCCCTCTGTTGTCAGGGAGACCAACTCTATGGTGGAGGAGTTCATGCTGCTCGCCAACATCTCGGTGGCTCAGAAGATCTACGACGAGTTCTCAGAGTGCGCCCTGCTCAGGAAGCACCCTGCTCCCCCTCCCTCCAACTACGACATCCTCACCAAAGCAGCCAAGTCCAAGGTGATCGCGTGTGGCGTGGCCCTCAGCACCAATAGGACAATTAATTTGCGTTCTTCTGAACTTGACCTACATTTCACCTAGCGTACGTACTTTCCACGTCGCTCACTGCCAGGAGGATACAGTGGTATATACGTTGACTACTCTACAGAGCAGAGCAGTGTACAAAATGTAGTGTGTCGCACGTATGATTCAAATACTACGCTTTGCCACTTACCATGCATAATATGTGATGGAGGGAGAACAAAGCGTTTGCCGTTGAAGGAGGATGACTGGAAATGTCGGTCTCTAGCCCGTCCCCTTCGTTCTTAAAATATGCTTCTAACTTCTAGGTGAATCGATAAAGGTGGGCAGAGTAAGAGACAGGCCTCTACAAGTTAGTAGTGGAGAATTGATGATGTAGGCAAGTCGCATAACAATGTATTTTAAGCCCCCCCAGTCGGCAGCGGTGAAATGATGATTTGCACACAAAAAGAATCCATGAAAATATTCTGCTTTGTCGACAATACAACAAGAAAGAGTGTGTCAAACTGAAATAAATGTCTAGTTTGGGATTTCAACATTGCGAGATGGTTTGATGGGAGAATCCATTTTTATACCAATAAGAATATCGTTTTCTGTGCGTAAATGTCTCTTCTCGTTAGCATCGGCGCTAATGCGCGGTCGTCCTGGTGTGTGTTGGTTGCAGGGTCTGGCCATCCACACGGACTCGGCCAAGGCTCTGGCGGACTCTCTGGACGTGGCCAAGGTGGACGGCTTCCCGTACTTCAACACACTGCTGCGCATCCTGGCCACACGCTGCATGATGCAGGCCGTCTACTTCTGCTCCGGCATGGACAGCGACTTCCACCACTACGGCCTGGCCTCCCCCATCTACACACACTTCACATCGCCCATCAGGAGGTGGTCATGCACGACATAGGACGCAAAAGCACATCAAACATGAATAAAATCGCAAGCAGGGTTATATACAGTAGTTATCTTATAAGTTTGCATTTGATAACAATTATTATGGAATCTACCGGTTTTTTACCTGATCAATTCCTAACAACCAATGATCAATAAGCATTTTTGGGAACTCGGTCCAAAGACCTAGCAAAAAAAGGGATCTGTCATCGGCCGGTTTTGGAATAAGTCAATGGACTTAGCATTGCGGATCTCATTCATTAAGTCATTCTCTCGCCCTCTTCATCCAACGTATGACCCCACAAGTTTTGTTTGACCCGGTTTGATCATCTGTCGTGCTTCTGCACAGGTACTCGGACATCATAGTGCATCGCCTGCTGGCCGTGGCCATAGGCGCAGACAGCACGTACCCCGACCTGACGGACAAACACAAGCTGTCGGCCCTCTGCAACAACCTCAACTACAGACACAAGATGTCTCAGTATGCACAGAGGGCGTCCGTGGCCTTCCACTCGCAGGTGAGCGCGCACATAAAGGAAATATTCACTCATGCACACACCCACCCTTGAACACAGCTGTAGCTGAGTCCCTAAGAAAACAGGGGGCCCCCGTGTTCATTGGATCATTTGTGGTTAGAATTAAGGTTTGTCCGAGAAATCACTTCACCATTCATTTTATGACCTGGCCATAACGCATTGACATACGAAACACGAAGAATGCCTTTAATATGTTTAACTTCCCTCCATCCTTTTGCTGTTAGTTTTTTGGCGTAGAACTGGTGATGTTATTAAATCAGACGCAGATTACAAAAATGACTGAAATGATGTGCTCACAATTGCATTTTTCACCTCCTAGTTGTTCTTCAAGAGCAGAGGGATCCTCAAAGAGGAGGGCTTCATCCTGTTCGTCCGGAAGAACGCCATCATCGTGCTCATCCCAAAGTTTGGTCTGGAGGGAACGGTGTTCTTTGACGGCAAGGACAAGACTGGCCCAAAACTCGTCTTTGATGAAGAGGTAAACGCTACTCCCAAATATACAGTCGGTACCTCAAAAAAACAAGTGAAAGCACCGCTATGGAATCTCGGTCACTGATCTCTGCTGTGCGTCACATTCGTCTCTGCAGGGACCCACTTTGATGGTGGAGCAGCACACTTTTAAAATATTCGACAAGGTGAAGGTGACCATCAGTCTGGATGACTCAAATATTCAGCACCAGAAGATCCGCATGTCTCTCGTGGAACCTGTGGTAAGGGCAGCGTTAACTTAGTACTACCCCTTTTTTTTCCTTCTCCATAAATGTTGTATACTGCTGTAGTATTAACCCATGTCATTTTCTTTTTCCCAGCAAAATGTCATACATGAAACCTTTTGTATCATAAAATTACATTTTCTTTCACATCACTGTTTTGTTTCTAGATCCCTGGTGTTAGTGTTCCAGTCCCAGAGGTGGAACCACTGGCCAAGAAACCCAAACTGGACCGCTGAATTGCTCACCGAGCATCAATAACCCACAATGTTACTTTCTAAATGAGATCTCTCAAGGAGAGTTTTTAAGTGTTTTTTTAAATTCTACCCTAGTGGAAGAACATGCATCTATATCCAGACTAAATGCCAATTCCTTAAATGTTTAGTAATCGATAAAGGAATTGAGTTTGAAGGGGTCCTGATAAGGTATGAAAAATCTATCATCAAAATAAGAAATAAAGTTAGACATGTCGTAGTTTGACTGATTATACTTGTCTACAGTGTGGACTTTTTTTGAAAACTGTTCTGTGTAGAAACCATTAGTGTTTCCCCTCATACATGTGTTATTCTGTTTAGTAAAACAATCCATGTACACATTGAATATATTACAAATATAAGGACATAACTCGTTCAATTTAGTGGTTTTATTACAAACCAGTGGTATCAAAAAATGTTTGAAATAATAAAGAGTAGAAAAACACATTGAATCAAGTCCATGATGAACAGGGTTTAAGTTAAAAGTTAATGTCCGATAACTTAATGCCAATTAAATGTTTCATCAGTTTCCTGTTATCACCACAAATAAGTACATTGTATATAAAATATGCATTAAAAATAGGTCACTGTTGTGCAAGTAGCAGTACAAAAATGACATTTTATATTGTATATTCACTTCTCTAAATATTGTATATTCACTTTTCTAAAAAGGCACACATACCTTAAATCCCCCCCAAAAGAGATTCAAGCTTAATCCTCTCATAAAATTGGTGCAAAAATAAATCACTTTAGGTAAAACATTCCCATTTCAACAGCTGACCTAAACTCTGTCCAGTGTCCTCGCAAGTCAAAGGTCGCAGTACTCCTTAATATGGAGTCAAAGTTGACGCAGGAAACAAAATTCACCCGAGTTTGATTTGGCTCTGACAGCGCGAAGCGAACAAGTTCAACATGACTGCTTCAAAAGAAATAATGTAAACATGTATTTGATTGCATCATCGTTTTTAGCCTTCAGTGGGTGCTTGTTCCCATGATTGCAGCAGGCTCAGTGGTGGGGGTTAAATGCCTATGGGGGGGGAAAAAGAACAGTTAAAAAAACAAGTCATTTATTTTGTTTTTAATCCTACTCTGGTGAAAGAACAATTACATACGCGTGTTCATTGATTTCAAATGGTCTCTGAAGTCCTGATTGGATATGAAATATTTCTAATAAATAATTAGCAAGAATATTGCAAGTTCAACTCCATAACTAGTAGATGGTTATGAGGGTAAGCGTTTCAACTCCATAACTAGCAGATGGTTATGAGGGTAAGCGTAGACTGTGCAAAGGTTTATCATTGTATTATGGAAGCCACAAAACTTTCAGTTTAGCTGCAAAATTTCAGTTGACCCAACGGGTGCCTTTACCTTGACTTTAGTTTGCCTTAGGAAAGGAAAGGGCTCGTCCGGTAAGTTTGAACTGAAGGATTCCTTGCCGTTACAGACCGAGCTGAGGCCGTCGGTGAGACTGGCAGTGCCCCCCCACGTGGTGTTGTACCCGCTGTCCACCTACACATCCATACGCAAAATGGCAATAAAGTTCATTGGCGGCCTTGAGCGGAACAAAACCAAAAACTAAACTTTGAACACTAAATACACAGTGACAAATACCCAAGGGTCCAGGAGTAGCTCTGCCCTCCTAGCAGAGGGGCCAGTCCTACACACCTGCATGCTGGAGTCATGGCGTATGCTGCTCCCCTCCGCCAGCAGGGACACAAACATCTCCGTGGTGGACACGTTGCCCATGCGGGAGCTGGTCAGCTGCACCGAGGGCTCCCCGGCCTCCTCTTCCCTTTCGATGATGTCCTCCAACCTCCCCTCCATGGGAGTCCCCTTCCCCGCCGCCCCGTCCCCGTCGCCCGCCCCTCTCAGACAACGCGCCGTGCCGCCGTCTCCGAGGTGACTCTCCCGGGCCGCGGGGGACGGCAAATCGAACTCCATGGAGGCGAGGGGCGGCGAGGCCAGCTGGTCGTCGTGCACCTGGCTGTCGTGCAGCCTGGGGTTGAGGATGGGGGAGATGAGGGGCGGCGACGCCCAGCACCGGGTCCGGACCCTGGCCCTGCCGTTGGGGTGCGACTGGCTGTGGAAGGGCAGCTCGTGCGGGGAACAGTTCCGGATGGGAGAGCAACCCTCGACATACGGGCTCTCCGAGCAGGAGTTAACGTCCATGTCTACCGGGACGCCCGCGGGGCCATCTGGAGTGAGGAAGCTCAGCTGTTTCCTCTCCGCTACGGAACAGAGGGAGATTTGTACCTCGAATTTAAGAGACAGACAGCAAGACAGCATTGCTTCGTGTGACAAAGATAATGGAGGGTAGTGAGTCTGTTCGCGACATCCAGATTTAAACTGCGATAGCACATGTAGTTACAGTAGTAAACAGCTTTAAATATATATTTCACACACACGCGCACGCACACACACACCTGAGCTTATGGGTGTGCACTCTACGTGAGGGCCGATGGGGGAGAAAGAGGGGGAGGCGAAGCCAGACGGCGAGGACCTGTCTGGGAACATGGGACTGGTCATGCTGCCCAGGCTGTGGTCACGGAAGCGTCCGTTCTGGATGGGACTGGATGAGAACTGGCCCTGCGATGGAGGGAACACAATTCACTTAATTGGAGTCTCTGTGTGCTAACCCGATGTCGACAAGAAGCGACATTTGTTTTCTTTACATTCGCTAAATGTTCCCGCTCAACGTAGGCCCACTTCGAAAACAAAAAGACTTTCGCGATGTCACGGCGACTCACTGTGGACGGTGTGGGTGCCATCGTGTCGCAGGCCAGAGGGGAGGAGAGGAAGGGGGACAGCACCTCGGGAGCGTCCCCTGCACCCCTGCTCACCCCCGAGGACCTCCGCTCCCCGGGGCGACTCCTCTCCTCGGGGTGACTCCTCTCCGGGCTCGGCGGGCCGGAGTTGTCCGAGCCGCTGTTGCTGCCCTGGCCGTCCAAGAAGAGCTTCCGCCTGAGGGAGGAGGAGCTGAGGCACTCCTGCACCGCCTCACTGACGTCCTGGCAGCGGTAGTATTCTCCTAGACAACCAAACGACACGTGGTTCAGTATCCACACACTTAGATGCATTTTAAACATTTTTCACTGCACCGTCACCATTTTTATTATCATTTAGCATCTAAATAATTGGTCCCATCCACCCGACGGCTCAATGGACCCAGGAATTCATGGTGAAAATGTTAATGCAGGTTCAAAATGAGCGTGGAGATGTGCTTTAAGAGGAGGCTTACCGAGGATCTTCTCCAGATCTAATGCCACAGGTAAGGAAAGTGTAGTCTGACAGGCAACTGAAACACATGCCAAAACAAGGAACCCAGTTAGTATCGAGAGAAATGATAAAAGAATCTGAGTAATAAAAACAGAAGCCCCATGTCTCCTCCACAGGTCAGATACCCACCGTTGAGTTTTTCAGGTTCTTCGATGATGTACGGTGAAATAGAATCTAAAAGAAGAGGAACAGAAGAAAATAAAATGCATCTATAGATGACATTTACAAATCAAGTCTCCGATGCCTAGCATCTGGTTTAACCAAGGACATCTATGATCACAAAAGTAACACTTACCTGTTTTATTGCGAATAAGAGTGGTTTTCCGAGATACAGGCGCGGCCCAAGGAGAGGGAACGATTGTTCCTTTGGTGAAAAACTGAATCCAACAGCAAAACGATGGTTAGACGTGTGTATTAAATCACTAACAAAAGCCTGGTTTAAGTGTCGTTATAAATATACCTGTTCAATAGCATGTTGCCGCTTTTCTTCGATGTCAGTATCTATCCTGGAAAACAGAGAAACAAAATGGGTTTAACATCACATTTGTTATCACCATTCACTCATAGCAGGGCTGGGCGATATGGTCAAAATCTTCTATCCCGATATAGGTCATTTAATATCTCGATAACCATATCACAGCATGTTTTCTTTTTTGGTAATTCAATAAATAAATAGTCTATATAAAATAACCACATGGTAAAGCCTATTTTTGGATACTCTTGTGTGAATTAAATACTTGACAAATGAAAAGTACAGAGTATTTTCTCACTTTATTAAGACCTTTAATGCAAAATGAACATAAGTTTCAAGTGAAACTATAGAGAAAAAATAAATAAATATTGGCCTATCCTACAATATGAAAATGTAAAATATCAAAGGGTAAACATAAAACAGGTTTAAAGTATAGCAGCAATTAGGGCTGGGCGATCTGGCTAAATATCGATATTTTTGACCAAATACCTCGATATTGCGACAATATTGTAGGGATGACTATTGGTGCCTTCACAAAATATTTACACAAAGGTTTTGATAAATAATCATCGGTAATGTGGATATAATGACTAAGTGGGTAAAGGCAAATAATAGAACAGCTAGAACAGCCTGGTAAGAAAATTACATCACCTTACTGTAATGCAGCCTTTAAAACCAGGAAAAGACTAAATTATGCCATATCACGATATTACGATATCCAAAATCTAAGACGATATCTAGTCTCATCACGATATCGATATAATATCGATATATTGCCCAACCCTAACTCAATGGCAATTTTTCGGTGCTGGATTTCATGTACCCCTCGCTTTCGGGGAAAAACTCAAGTACCAAACCGTAAAAAATAAACCTTTCACAGAGTTCTAGCCAATACTTCTCAGTATGCAGCTATCGCTGAGGCTATCAAGTTTATGCAACAAAAAAAAGGGATATCCAATGAATTGCTGCCCGACTGGTCTGGGACCGCATGTTGAAACCTAGAATCTAGGGCTCCCCACGGCCAGAACAGACCAAATCAGCCGGGGTTACAGTGACTACCAGGCCGTTTAGGCTGTATTATTCCTTTTATAAAATATTGGCTGCATGCATTTGAACTATACATTTTGTAAGCAAAGTAACTTCATGCCATTTTAAGTTCTTTATCACTTTAAGCCTCTCTGAGTCAAAGTTACAATTATTCTGATGAATATTGCAAGTGACAGATCTAACAGACCCTTCACACCCTTTATGCAGTCTATGTTTCACACTCCCACTGCTCGGCCAATGAACAATGTAAACAGTCATACTATGATTTCAAAACAAGATACAATCCCTTTAGGGTTTTCTTATGGCATATTGGCACACTGCCCATGAATATTGGATGTGAGATAATACAGGGTTGAAAAGATCTTACCAACTACAAATTGTCCACTCATTAAAAGTCGACAAATTTTCAGATTCACTCTTATTCAACCAACTGACTAATCGTGACGGCCCCAGATTTAGCCTTGTCACACTAGCCTTGTCTGTGTCCATTGTCACACTGACAACTTACCTTGTTTGACTTAAGTACATGGACTGTCTTTGGATGTCCTCTGGGTTTATGTCCACAGGCAGAAGGCTGGCCATGTCCTCAATATCCCAGTCAAACTTTGCAGGAGTCTGGGGGCAGCAAACAAACAAATGGTTATCACAAGAGAGATCTGATTAGGGTGGTGATATGTGGTTTGGTTGTCCCGTGGTGTAAACGTACAGCTTTACAGGGCTTGAAGACAATGGGGCTGGGCACCAGGAGTTCGCAGAGATGGTGGTAATCATTTGGGCTCTCAAATGGGTTCCGTATTAGAGGCTTTCCAGGGGTTTCTGGTGTGATCTGTACTTCAATGTAGTCCCCCATTTTAAAGACCAAACAGCACTCCTATTTAACAAAACACACGAGAACAAAGGAGATGATTTCAGTCATGTTGCCAACACTCTCTTTATTCATGCAATAACACTAGATTGTGTATGAATCAAGTCAGTTTTGCATTAGCTACTTCTGGTTGACTGCCTTAGCAAAAAGACATAACTCGATTAAAACAAGCACGCATGACACAACCAACAGCCTCAAATCATTAAACAATTGAACGTGCGATGAAAACCATCAATGGGTAATATTAACCGACTAATACTTACGAATATATGTCAACACATCAACACCAAGCCTCGTTCAAGTAGTATCAGTGCCAGTTAAAGTTTCAAACGTGTGTTTCAATTTCCCCAAATGTCCGGCCGACCAATAGAAATATCCCCGGAAGTGTCGGAGAACCAATGGGATCGTTCTGTCGTCACGTCCTGTTAGTCGCCGTAGTTTGCGGCAGTGGAGGCGGGCTATCAAAACGTTCATTTTTTACACACAGGAATTTTATTAATTTATTAATAAACATAGGTGTAATTTCAGAGTTAGGGATTAATATAACAAACTGTCGTGTAGTAATATGGTTGAACGTTTGGTGGACATATCGCAAGTAATTGTTGGTATTAGTTAAGCCTGTGTGTGTGTGGTGGTGCTGCTAGCTAGCTTGGTGGACAATAATATTAGCCAGCCCTGGCTAGGCAATAAGCTATTTAATTTTAGTTAATCTAATTTAAGTTATTTATACTGTACGTACGTATGCACCATTACAATGGCAAGTGGAGCCAGTGCAAACATGAATGCTGTCCGGGAGACAATGGACGGTGAATATGTTTTAATTTTAAGTCAATATTTTGACCCCCCCAGTACGCTTTTGCATATAACAATACGTGTACATGTTGTGTAATACTAATTACACGTGGTTACTGTCAGTAGTGAGTACAAACGGTGTACAATGCGTGTTTTATGGCTCAAACTCCAACCCTATGTACAGAGGCAGATACATGTAGGCCTGCTCAGAGATATTATGGTTGTACTCCATTCACGATTAACATGCTGGATCTGAATGAAAGATCTCGATCAAGATCTGTAAATATGTGTGCAAGAAAGAAAAAATTATATGTGATCTGTATTTATGATCTACCATTCATTTGGTCGTTACTGGGTTTTTTGATCAGATTTGGTAGTCATTTGCATTGCATTGGTCCTCCTCGTTGAATTATTAAATGACTGGATGATTTTTTTTGTGTGTTTTCTACTAGTGCTGTTGGAAATCTCCAGATTGCTTAACACAGGCTTGGATATGGAGTCACTATCCATCTGTGTGCGGTTGTGTGAGCAAGGCATCAACCCAGAGGCCCTGTCTTCAGTCATAAAAGAACTGCGCAAAGCATCCGACTCACTGAAGGTATGCAAATGAGTTTTGGGATACTGGAGGAAATTAGGGAGCAACAATGGTCAAATTCGATCTTTCAAACATGTTTCATTCGAGTCCTATTTCTACCCAATACTCTTACATTTTAGATAATAAAAGTGTGAAGGAACATAATGAAAATTCACTGAGTGGGGTCAATTGAGGTCAATTTCAGCTAAAATCCATGTGCAAAAAATGTGGCATTTTAGACATCTGATGTAAAACAGCATTACTCCAAAGCGTAGCTTTGTGTTTTTTTTTGTATTGTATTCAGTTACATATTTATAATCTTTTCACAGGCTTCTGAAAACTCCACTAACTGAAAAGTCATCGGATCGCTTTCCAGTTCCAGTCCAGTACTCCAGCGCATCACATTTCTCAATGGGATGTCATTGGCCTCAAGTGCTACTCTGTCTATGCCCAGTCCTTTTTTTATGTTAGGTCAGCGTTTGTAATTACAAACATGACACATATTCATATTTGTAATGCCATGGTTCATATCCAAATGTATAGAGCCTTTCAACCTCATTCGCTGCCTATAAACCAAGCAAACAAGTTCAGGAGGTATTGTTCCATAATTTATAATCTCCGTTCTACGTCTGGTAGGGAAATTGTGTAGCACTCATTAAACAAAAAAATGTTTAATTCCTTGTTTGTTTCCTTTTTTTTTGTTTTGTTTTTTATCCTTTAATAAATTTGTTATTTGTAGTGAATTTGTTTCATGTACACTTACATGACAATAAACAGTCACTAGATGGCACTGTGTCTTTCTTTAATATACCATATTTTGATGCGGTCGTTTGAAATATGGTTTGTTTCAAGCATAATTTATTTCTGCTACTAAACATTTGACCGCAAAACGAAGACATAGATATTTTAAACAAGTATATTTTTTTGGATTTTGGATTTGAAGTAATTTTCAAGTTAAATCTGACTTGTGAAATCATGATACTTGATCCATCTTTTTGTTTCAGTTAAATGCTTTTTTTGGCAATTATTTATCTGTCAATGGACAATTCGATATGTAAGTATTTTAAGAAAATACTTTACATTTACCATCATTCATAAATGACGGTACACAATTCCATTCATGCAAAAAGGACAGATCAAGGTTATAACATTTCTCCTGATGACTTGGTACACTATTAAACAATATGGAACTCAAACTATTAAGCACAGTGACCTGTGCGTAATCTTTAATAATAACACAAAATAATTGTACAGCAAACCTGACAAAAAAAAGTCTTTGATCAACCACCAGTAGCCATCATGTGTCCGACCACACAAAGCATTGTTTTGTTTCACCGCTGTCTGTAAAATGGCTCTATTCATCTTCAAGACTAGACAAAATGCTGAGAGCACAAAACGCAACTCTGCAG
>OMNO01065856.1:0-19722 GCA_900303215.1 Trachyrincus scabrus
ACCAAAGAAAGGCCCTCCCTCTCTGCTCCCTCCCTCTCTGCTCCCCCCCTCCCTCTCTGCTCCCTCCCTCTCTGCTCCCTCCCTCCCTATGTTTCTCCGCCATTGAGAAGTGTTGCATTCGCGCACCTGTGATTGACAGTTAAGATGGATTTCCTGAGCCAATCATTGAGGAGCTGCCCTGATTGGTCAGATATGAGCCAGGAGCGGTCTAAAATGTAAATGGTCTCAGAGGCAGACGCAGTCAATTCAGTCCGTCTATTCTCACAGAGCATTTCACTTAAATTATAGCTCGTAAGTCAGCGCCTTTTAAAAAGAAAAACAATGCATTGTTTTTTTATTTATTTAGATTCTATAAGCTCCATGAGAGGAAATGTGAACCGGTTGTCATGACAGTGCCACGCAAGGTAGGAAAAACCAATTGGATATGAATTTTACAACTTTACCATGTATTTGTATTCCCTGGAAGATAAATATGTCTCTGTTTTTCAGTCGGATCTTTTCCAGGAAGACCTGTACCCTGACACGATTGGTCCAGAGCCGTCGGTGGAGGCTGATGATTGGTTTAATGGCAAAGATGGTCAACCCATCCTGATCTCTTTGAAAGATGGCTTTGCCACCACCACCAAAACCAAGGAGTTCAAAGTCAACAAGAGTCTCCTGAAGACCACAATCACCTGCACTGGAGACAAAGGAGATAAAGGAGGGGTGAGAAAGACTTTGACATATTATTTATAAGACGTCTTGAATAAGCAGCCTTTCCTGCTCACAGACGATATGTGCAACTGCTAAATCAGATTGGTTCAAACAAGTGATGTCATCTGTGACATCACCACACACCAGCTTGAGTCAATCAGAAAGCAGCAATCTGTGTGAAACCAGTGACTCACCAGAGATGGTGCTGTCGCTAAAGTTTTACTTTATGTCATCTGTCTGCCTCTTTCTCTCTCTCTCTCTCTCTCTGCTTTTCCCAGGAGATTGAAATCTTGCGGAAAGAAGTGAAGCAAATGAAACAAGCCTTAGAGGAGCTGACCAAGACCGTGAAGGAGCTACAGAGCCAGCAGTAGTCCTCACGCCCTGAGAGGATCAGCGAGGGCAGAGACGTGAAGAGAACACACATGACTGAGTCATTTTAGATCGTAGGAGAAAACCAAGGGTCGGGTGAATGGCAAACCATGATATAAAACTTCAATTATAAATATAAAACTCCAAATTAGAATTTTCTTTCTTGAAATATAATTATTTGAATCACTTTATGACAAACTCAAATTGCTGATATAATATATGCATTCCATAGTTTGAAATAAAATGTTCGTTTTTCAAAAGTTGACTTGATTGTCTTTACGTGCTTTTCCTTGGCCCATTACCAACCGTTTCACCAAATTTGGTGGTGTTATGTCAATCCAGTTAGAAGTTATGTACATTTCTTTGATATGCCACGCCCACTGCCACACCCCCTTTTTGCCAATTGGTGCAAAAATAATCTTTTATTCCTCAGCCCATGAGCCCACCACATTTGGTGCTAATCTGTGCATAACTTTTTGAGATATCTGGTTCACAGACAGACACACAAATACACAAAATGTCACACCCACTGCCATGCCCACCTTTTACAAATTGCCGTGAAAAGTTGTTCAGTTCTTCATTGGTCAATGACCAACCATTCAACCAAATCAAAAGCATAGGGTAACAACATAAGAGAAGATAATACAAGACAGACTTCTTTGTCCCGAAGGAAATTTGTATCGGACACAAACAGTATGTGCTGTTAAAATACAAATAACCCATTGGATACATACAGTACATGCACAGGCTGTCACCCAACATAAAATACACAAGACACATGAACACATGAACCTTCAAAAAACACAGGACAAACAATTATTATGACGCAATCTCCCTTTATTACATTTAAGACATTGAGAGAACTAGAAAGAGAGGAGGAATGAAAGAGGTATGGATGTTGTATTTAAAGGTTATTGATAAACTCCATCCCGAGCATGTTGACTGGTATTTAAAGGTTATTGATAAACTCCATCCCAAGCATGTTGACTGGTATTTAAAGGTTAATGTTTCTTGAGACATTTGTATTAAAGAAATAGTAGGCTACCTTACTAACAACCCACCAAACACTAAAGTAAAACACACACAAAAACCTATGAATGCAGTTATTTGATGGTATTTACAATTTTCTCTACTATCAAAGACAACAACCCTGCCTGTTTGATGGCCCTCGTGGGGCCCTCGTGGGGCCCTCGCGGGGCCCTCTTTTCAACCTTAAACGTAGTTTTTGTTGGGAGCGGCGCTGCTGTTACTGTAGTACTTGGCGGTTCCCCCGGAGCCCCCTGACTTGACCTTGCTGAAGCAGCACAGAAGACCCCCACCCAGGAGGAGCAGCGATCCCGCAGCCCACCCCACGAAGATACACGCGCCCAACTCTCTCTTCTGAGATGACACCACCAGCATGTTGTTGAAGTCCTGCACGATGTTGTGGGCGGACCAGCTCACGGGGATGATCAGCAAGAGACCGCCTATCAGGAGTCCGATTCCCGCCACCAGGGAGATCTTGGCCTTGGCGTCCTCGCTCTCCACGCAGGTGGTGAAGTCGGCGCCGGCGAAGAGGACAAGGAGACAGAGAGAACACAGCATGCAGCTGATGATGACCATGGCACGTGACGCCTGCAGGTCGGCGGACAGCACCAGCAGCGAGTCGTAGTTCTTGCACTGCTGCTGACCCGTGCTCTGTATCACGCAGGTCATCCAGAGGCCTTCTTGAACGCTCTGGACAGAGAGAGAGAGAGAGAGAGAGACAGACAGACAGACAGAGACAGACAGAGATGTAGAGAGAGACAGACAGACAGAGCGACAGACAGAGAGAGACAGACAGAGACAGACAGAGAGAGAGACAGACAGACAGAGAGACAGAGGTAGAGAGAGATGAAGACCTAAGTTAGTCAAGAACATGGATGGCTTTCTGTCTTTGTTGTCCAAACCAGCAAGTTATTATCGTGTTAAAGTTGTGTGTAGGCCTAGAAGCAATATGCTGCACTTTTGTATTTGAATGGAACATTTTTAAATAACATTGAAGGAATTGGAAACAGACAAACAGAATGATGAAAACACACCAGACAAAAACAACATAAAGCAGATACAAACGAATGACTGATGTGATACAAAGTGATGCAAAGACACAATAAAGATGTCTTGAATACATCAAATTAATGCTTGCCTGGGCAGTGACGATGTTGGCGCCAGTGAAGGAGGTCACCTTCCATCTTGGGACGGCACAGCACACGATGGCCCCGACCAGACCCAGGACCCCGAGGGCCACACACGCGATTTGAATCCCGGATGAGCCCATTCTGAAATAATGTTACAGGATCTGTTTTTCAAATGTAACTACCTTTCTGAAATGCGTAAAAGAGGATATTTGATGTGCGTTACAAAAGAGCTGTGAAGCCAGCAGGAAATGTGTTGTGAAATACCGATGGGGTAGTGGTGGAAGATTAGATTAATGATAAATCACTTGTTTGAAATATGTCAGCAGTAAGCCAGAAGTGCAGGCGTAGCGGGCGTTGAATTACACTCTAATGCTATGTTGTGTCTTATTAGAGCGCAGCATAGGCACAGGTCTCTACATGAAAAACATAGCTTAGAGTGATGTTTCCAAACATCCGTGACTTAGACGCAAGTCCCAACAGGCCTCTGTGCTCCTGGTGGGGTACCCAGCCCCTCCTTCCCAGTGACCTGAGGATGTTGGGACCTCTCAGATCTCAAGGAATCTCTGTTGTTCATGTTCTTATGTTGTTTAGAAAAACTCAAATGTTCCACTTTGGTTATTTTTTTTATTGCAATTGTCGTTTTGATGCATAATATCTCATCAACTAAAGGGAAGAAGCACAGGGTGCTTTAGGGTGATCTCATCAACTAGGGTGTTTAGGGTAGAAGAGACTGGGTGGACTTTGGGTGGATTTGCAAAAAGACTTCAGCCATCAATCCAAAAATGACCAATGTTTAAATAATCATAAAATCAAATAATAATAAATCATAAAGGCTAACCGTGGAGGGCATTATTCCACTTTGAGCAAAGAACACATAATGAAAAATGTAAAAATATAACCTAGACATTGCAATTAAAGTAGACCCTACATTGGCTTTATTTAAGCTGCTCCTAACTTATATAATGTATAATAATAATACAATGTAATGTGTTTATAATGTATAATGGTAACTGGTGCACACTTTATATTAATATAATTCATATATAAATAACTCTCTCGTGCTCTGCTACTTTAATTCAAATCTTTCCATCGGATACGTTGATTAATTTAAATGATGTTCAATGAGTTGTTAAAATAGCTTTCTTACCTTATAAGTTGTGTTCTTTTGCCTCAACAGAAAAGAAAACAGAAGTGAGAATTAATCTGAAATATTAGACTTTGAAAAGTTGGATGTGATCTTCTCGAGAGGTGCTTGATGGTCTGGCTGAGGACGGTGCCGTGTGGTTCTTATAGAGGAATGTGAGGTGTAGGGTGGGGTTAAAGATGGAGAAGGGAGACCTGCAGGGGAGCAGACGAGACTGGACTTGTCCTTTACGTCTCTCTCCCTCACTTCTTTACACAATGTAAAGATGTGCTATACGAGTTAGTCATGGCGGCCATGACAACCCTTTTTATTATTAACAATATAATGTAAAACAAAATGCTACATGAACTTATACATATATGATCATGGCACTGCATTTGATCCAGGTGAGGCCAGGTGTAGGTCTTTGTAGCCGTAGGCCTACAATTTCAAAACAACCTCAAGCAAGTGTTTCAGGTTGTTTGGAAACCATGGATGCAGATGATTCTTGCGATGATGGAATGAGTCATTCAGTCGAGAGTAAACAACAACAGCCAGTGAGTCATTAGGAATTTCGACCATGTTTTCCCTCCTCTTTAGATAAGTCCCGCCCATACCCACATGAAACATGAACGTACGTAAAGATACTGGGATGGACCAATGCAGCTGCGTAATGACGAAGGACTGTTTCATGGATTACTGGATTGTGGGGAGGCAATGGAAAGAAAACTTGGGAAATAAAATGTAGATTGTGAAACAATTGAGTTGTGGCTGTCTACACCACTGACACACACACACACACACACACACACACACACACACGCACACACACACATACATACACACACACACACACACACACACACACACACAGACTGATGCTTTGTTTTTTTATACTTTAAAATAGAAAATGCTACACAAAGTTTGATATAAAGAAAACAAAAACATTACAGAGGAGAGGCGTACTTGGATATTGAATTTTACACTGAAATTTAAGGTCTGCTCACAGCCCTAGTCAGGCCTAGTCTTAAGACAGGCCTGGTTTAAGGCTAGGCCTGGTTTAAGACAAGGCCTGTCTTAAACCAGGCCTAGTCTTAAGACAGGCCTAGTCTTAAGACAGCTCTGCATTGGGAGCCATTCCAATATTTAGCATGGGCCACTGTTATTAGCTGTCAGTGTGCTTCATAGCTACCACGCCGTTCATATGCAGATTACACATCAACTAATTATATTGCAGGTGAGATAGTCGTACCATGGCGTCTTTAATGTGGTCTCATTAAATGTCCATCCCAACTACAGCTCACACTCGTCAATTATTTATAAAACATAAAACATCAAATGTAGAGTGTAGAGTAGAGTAGGTTTAAAATATTAGTTTTATGTGTGAGACAGAGTGGGAGAGAACCAAGCGGAAGAACGGGATCATGTAGCAATAATGATACTAATTGCGTGGTTTCTAGTAGAAACCGAGCAATTAGATAGAAAACCTTATTACACATCCATGACACGGATGTGTAATAAGGTATAAAAAGGTGTGTACTATTCGATCCGTTTCAAACATTGTAATTCCAATTAGAAACACTAGGGGTCTCCCTTCGAGGCCTTTTCCGTAGGTGCCATTTTGAACGGTTGGGGTGGAGCTTAACCGGATGACGGATGCTGCGTTGGTCCTATCAGATAAAACAGATTGAGTTCTAAATCCAGCGCTGAGCCAATAGAAATGGAGCAGATTTAAAGACATCACCAGCGGCGCCTCCTCTAAGACCGGAGCACGGCCCTTTGAAGTTCCGCGCTGGGAGATAAAGGGCCTGAACTACGAAGGAAGAGGGGCCAACTTTAACATCGGCGGACACATTTTACAACGGCAATTCCCAGGAAGAACGGTTATTCAGTCGGAACCACGTATTGGTAACATTTCGTCCCTTAAAACGTTATAAAGAATGATATTAGCTAGCTAACTAGCTGTGTTAGTTTAGCATTGCTCCGTTTGGATGTTTCCTCGGCGGCTAGCTAGCTAAGCTAAGCTAACGCCAAAGCTCATTGATTACTGCGGTCCGACCGGGAGACGAACTCGCTAATGTTAGCTAACGAAGAACATTCTTCAACATGAACTGCGAATAAGGTTGTTTTTCTCGTGTGTTTCGTTATGTCCGAAGGTGAAGTACGAAGCCGACGACTTAGCTGCCCGAGAACGTCAAAAAATAAAGAAAATGGCGGAGCCGGACAAATTAAACATCGACTCCATAATTCAGCGTCTCCTGGAAGGTAAGACCTCCTGCTGAAATACACATGTGAACATCTGCTGAAATACACATGTTAACACGCACGTTAACATTTGCTGAAATACACATGTTAACATCGGACAGGACCTTCTGCTTAAACATGTTAATGACCAGGACTGGGTTTGTTTCCATTGACCATTCGTCATTGTGTTACATGGAGCTGGATCAGTCCTGCTGGTCGTCTGTGTAATATATATATATATATATTTTCATATATATGTCTATTGAATCTAGTTATTTGACCAGGACGCTGTGATCTTGTGTTGGCCGCCGTGTGATCCATGGCACTGAAATGGTGTGTGATATGAAGTGGCACGGAGAATAATCCACCACACACACACACACACCTTTTACTAAATACCCTTTACTAAACAATGTGACTAAAAGTCCAATTGTTATATGGCCCTTGATAGAAAATATGATTTGTGTGTGTAAAGCACCAATGCTTTTTACAGAATGTTCACCAAGGGGCTGTTATGTTTAGCTCTGTGTGGTTATGACAATCTTGTGACAACCCTAAGGGGTATATCTTTGAGAGGACATTGGTTCAATACCATTAAACATACCAACATAGTTTCTAACAAAAGCAAGCATTCCCCCACACTTGAATATTACAAATCTGCCATGCCTTTTCTTTTTTAATATAAAAGTGATCTCTAGTTTGTAGTGGACTATATTATCGTGATCGACGATTACAAACAGAGCAGTTCTAAAGAAAGCTTCTTGCTATTAAGAGCTTTCATGTTGTCAAAAGTAATTTAGCGTCCAAGTGTTTCCATTGCAAAACATTTGCCCATGAATGAATTCAGCACTTTGAAGGAGTGTGCGGGGATACACGGCTCTTCAGAAACCGCAACCTGTGTCTAGAAGTCATTATGATGGGCATTGGGTGCCTGGCTGTAGCGTTTCACCAGAGTTGTCGTGTTTGCTGCGGTGCACCAGGGATTCGAGGTATGTTCTGTATTCAGAGCAGCAGAATGATGAGCATTAAGATTGTGTAACACAAGCGGTGACACTCCTGAAGCGCAGATCCTTGCTTGACTGTTTAAAAGTTCAGTGAAGGAGCAGCAAGTGTGACACTGCAGCCACTATAGACCGTATGTATAATTCAGTCTCGTTTGGCGTCGTTGTGCTGCTCAGTGACAACACAGCTGTTCAGAGGCGTTCTTTTAGTGCACTCGCAATTTGAAAATGAATTGAGATTTGGTTTATATTTAAACTGGCCTGCATTTAACGGAAGCAACGCTGTTCAGAATTATTGCTTTGGATGTGGATGCGATATGGCAGTGGTTCTCAACTGGTCTGGCCTCATGTGGGTCCTTAGTCATTAAGTCACAACCCAAAAATAATGAAACATTTTCAACCATTGCGTTTTATTTTGCAACAAATATTGCCGTAATCAGCAATGTCTTCATGTACTGTTAAAAACATGGCGTGACAATCGGGGCTAAACTCAATTTAATAGTAAGCCGTTGAAACATAATTCATGGGCCACAGTTTTTGTTTGAAGATTAAGGTTTGGCATTAGGTTTACGTTTGGCATATGCTTATTTGTATAGGCTGTTTCTAAATTGTGTTTCCATAGACTGTAGCGCCGCCGGCTAGCTGCTGTGTGTGACGTTAGTTTTCTAGGCTATTGCACTCACACGGCATCATCATAGTCTTTGAGCAGACGTCCGTGACCCCTGCGACCCCCTCAAAACGCCCTTGTAACCCCCCGGTTCAGAATCACTGCTATATGGTACTGCAGGGTGTGATTCATCAAACATGAACTTGATATTTCATTGCATCAGGGAAGCGCTGCCCTGATTGGTCAGAAATGAGCTGGGAGCGGTCTGAGATCTAAATCGTCGCGTACGGGGACAAGTGGGCAGTCTAGCCATCCATAGCTGAAGGATGGCTATGGCATTTCTAACAAGTAACACTCAAATTGGAGCTCTTGAATCTTACCTACGTGTGAAAAGTGTTTCAACCTGGGCTGTAATGCTTATACATTTTGGCCTGGAGCCCTTCTAGTTGTTGACATCCTAGCTCCAGTCAGTCTCGTGGAACTTACTGGGATTATGAAAGCGAAGAATGTGCCCATGAGAGAGCGACTTTGACTGTGGGTCCCGGTGGTGTCGGTGCGTCTGTTTTGTACACAGCTTGTTTTACTGACTCTGTGATAAGGTTGTCGGCAGGGCGCAGTAGAAAACAAACAGGGCTGATAATGGCAGTATTTATATCCTCTTATGTAACCAGGCTGACCTTTTTTCTCTGTCTCCAATTCTGGCCACACAGCTGAGAATAACTAATCATTACCTATTGTTAATTGCTAATCTTCTCTGTCTGTCCAGACGGGTGTTGCATTTGGTAATAATGGTAGCATCTGGTCGTTGATGGTGGCTTTTGGGGTCCTACATGCATAACCCACCTGCCAGTGTTTTTGATGACCAAACCAATTATGTGTGTTGGATGTGTGATTTTCCTAAATTGGATTACATGTGCGTTAGACCTGGACGGGCCCCGACGGCAGGGCCGTGGTGCTAACAGTACAGGGGAGCATGACATCATGGGGCCACACAGCTGCTCTGAGCAGAGGGCTAGGCCGGACTAAACCAACTGTTGATCCCAGCGCCGCTGCCTGCTCTCCCCCGTTCTGCGTTGTGCCGATCCAACCTTTTCCTTTCTGCCCCATGATCAGCGTAGCAGAAAGACCATTGTTTGGGAGCGCTCACGCTAAGCTCACTGTTGCCCGCTGGCCATGTGGCTAACTTTGGAGTAAGCTCTGCCAGGGCTTAGCCAGGCCTAATCCAGGTTTAAAGTGACAAGCGGCCCTGCAGTATTGATACCTCATTTTCACTTGTGAGGACATCACTTCCTAATTCCCTTAGCATTGACATTTAGTTCCTCTTCGTCTAAGGAGGTGACCTTTGCACCCAGTGACTTACACCTCATAAATCTGTTATTGTTGTGGTGCACGGTCCAAGTGATAAGATGCACCTCGTGTGGAGGTGCATTGAGGTTTGGTTTATCTTGGAAATAGGCACGTAACAGGTTTTGTTCAAATCCAGAAAAACTAAAAACATATTGGTAACGCTGTCGGATTGCGTTTTTTACATTTACAAAAGCAGTAAGACAATGTAGAGGTATAATTCTACATAAGTCAATTATATATGATACGTGATATACAAGTGAACCCATAGAACAGTCTTCTGTTGCATTATATACAATTCTGTTGGTTCTTCTGGAAAAATAAATGTAACTATCAAAACAAATGGCATTCTCAGTCCAGGTTTATTTTCCCATCTGCCCTAAAGGATTTTATTTCAATAAAACATTTATTTCAATAAAGCCTTGCAAGGGATAGCTTTCTAGATAAGTCACACAGCTTTTTCATTTGAATTGTCCTCAAGGCGTGTTTGTAGACTTCTGAGTTGTCTCCAGAGACCGTCATTATACTCACATCTGATCTTGGAAGTGTAGACCACACTCAGACACATGTTAAGCACATTTAAAACTGGTGTCTGGGTGCTGTGCTTCTGCTTCTGGGGCCTTGAGTAGGTCTTGACGTTCAAGATTCTTGTTAACAAGTTGGTGTAGGTTTTATCTGATGTGAGAGTGGCGTGGTACTAGGAAAACCAGCCTGCAGAATGTCATGTTAACTGACAGACGAGTGCTGAGACTTTGACTTAACTGCAGTGGTTATAAAGATGTTGTCTTGCACTATTCAACCCTCATGCAAGCACTTTTCCCCCTGACTATGTTGAGTTGTGTGCACACTGCACCTTTTGCACTTTGCAGTCCCTTTGCTGTGGTGCCGTCATTAGTGGTGGGTGGGGTTTGGTCAGAACATGCACGCATGCATGCAGAGCAGCAAAATGTAACGTCTTCCTCTGGTCGCAGCCACTCTGCACCCTGGCTGGTCTGCCCTGAACCAGGAAACCGGATGTGTTTGCCACTGTGACTGGACTATAAAATATATTTGCTATGTTCAGTTACACCAGCCCCCGCTGGTTGTTATTGTTTGTCTGACTGGTTTAAAAGTGTCTGGCGTCAAACACCACAACCATTTCCTTTATTTGTCCAAAATGTTGCTGATGTTGTGGTTTTTACGCGAAGCCATACATTCAGTGTGTTGTACTCTCTCTCTCTGCTCCAGTCAAGGGCTCTCGTCCAGGGAAGAACGTCCAGCTGACGGAGAACGAGATCCGTGGTCTTTGCCTCAAGTCTCGTGAGATCTTCCTCAGTCAGCCCATCTTGCTGGAGCTGGAGGCTCCACTCAAGATCTGCGGTGAGTCCTCATTCAACCGTGTTGACTGTACGTGTGTACATGTAGTCACTGCATACACCACCATGAGCTGACTGCTGCTTCGAGGTTCACAGCAGGAGAGAGAGAGAGAGAAATATCATGTAACCATTCAACAACCCGTTTGTTTGCCCGTGTGCTACAATAAAAAGCTAACCCTCTGCTGCCCCCTGCAGGCGATGTCCACGGCCAGTACTACGACCTACTCCGGTTGTTTGAGTACGGAGGTTTCCCCCCCGAGAGCAACTACCTGTTCCTGGGGGACTACGTGGACCGGGGGAAGCAGTCCCTGGAGACCATCTGTCTGCTGCTGGCCTACAAGGTCAAGTACCCCGAGAACTTCTTCCTGCTGCGGGGGAACCACGAGTGCGCCTCCATCAACCGCATCTACGGCTTCTACGACGAGTGTGAGTTTACATGAACACAGAACACTTTTAGTGAAAACATTTGTGTCCAAATTAGGAGTAAACTTGGTTACTTTACAAAAGATGTGCCCTCTATAACCATCAGACATTATTTACAAAGGCAAAAGGCTAATTATTTACAAAGGCCTTTGCTAATGTAGAATTAAAAGCGTGGACATGCTTAAATGCATGTCTTCTGCATCTATTCTGATTCCTGCCCTTGTTTTTCATTCTCAGGCAAGCGCCGGTTCAACATCAAGCTCTGGAAGACCTTCACAGACTGTTTCAACTGCTTGCCCATTGCTGCTATTATAGATGAAAAGATCTTCTGTTGCCATGGAGGTAAGTGAATCGTGTTGCATACATTGAATTCATTCATTAAATGACATGCCGTGTGCACTGGAGTTTGTCATGGTAGTTGTATTTGTGAGTACTACTTCCTATCAAGGAGGGTCGGGAATCGACAGGGACTTCACAATATATTACGATTTTTGAGTGCCGATATGTATTGCGATTCTGTAAATATTGTGTCATTGTTTTTAGTGAACGAGGCCAAACAGAACAGAACACAGTTAATGCAAATTGACTATAGGCGAATGCACCATATATAGCGCCCTCTTTAGGACGGGACATGAATCAACCTGACTCTAAAGAATCAAACCTTAATATCAAGTGTTATTGGTATGGGGTGATTTTTTGGTAACTTTAGTCACAATGTATTATTTTATTGGCGGTTGACAATTCCATATGTGGGAAGTACATTAGTGTCATTAGTTGTAACCTCTGACGTGGTGCTAATGAGCAAATCCAGTTTATAGACATAAAATAGTGACATTTCCTTTCTAAAGTGTTCTCTCTCCACCACCAGGGCTTTCGCCTGATCTGCAGTCCATGGAGCAAATTAGACGCATCATGAGACCCACGGATGTTCCTGATACAGGTAAGTTCTTCATCATTTATCTCTTTCTTTCATTTGTACAAGGCCACCCAATAATTCAGAAAATGTATCAGTAAAGAGATAATGACGTGGCACATTTGACTGTGAAGAAGGACGAATATGATTCCATAAATAAAGGAAACTAGATGTTTGACCCAGGGTTTGACTTGTTGAAGGCCTGCTGTGTGACCTGCTGTGGTCCGACCCAGACAAGGACGTGCAGGGCTGGGGTGAGAACGACCGGGGCGTCTCCTTCACCTTCGGCGCCGACGTGGTCAGCAAGTTCCTCAACCGCCACGACCTGGACCTCATCTGTCGAGCCCACCAGGTGAAACTGAAGCTGCCAACCACAGCATGCATGTTTCCTGGTGATTTGACTTGGGACAGGTGTGTGTGTGTGTGTGTGTGTGTGTGTGTGCGTGCGTGTGCGCGAGAAGATGCAAAGATTACATCAGAGGGTAAACTAATGAATCAGTTTAGTTTGATTGTTTTTATCAGGGTCACCTGGTGGTTACGTACTGATATGAGTATCAGTATAGTAACCATGGACAATGAGGTCAGCACATACGAGAGTGTATGTAGGGTGACAATTTGTGACATCACAATTCGAAAGAATTAGCAAATATATTCCAATTGTCAGGTTAACATGAACAGTGTGTGTGTGTGTTCTTCCAAGTTCTGCATTCTCAGCAAGCAACAGTGCAGAGGTTGTTGGAACATTAAATTACACCAGATACGATGAAGGGCTGTCGAATCAATTAAACATACAATCTTCTGTTCGAACCTATCCTTCAATGTCTTTAGCCCTAACCCCTGTGTTTGGGCCCGTAGGTCGTAGAAGACGGTTACGAGTTCTTTGCCAAGCGACAGCTGGTGACGCTCTTCTCTGCCCCCAACTACTGTGGGGAGTTTGACAACGCAGGCGGCATGATGAGTGTGGATGAGTCTCTCATGTGCTCCTTCCAGGTAAGACTTAACAGACTTAACAGGCCACACCCTCCAACCTTAAACCTGCATTATGTAAGCTTTCCCATTAGCAACCTCTAGTGGCTTGAGTTGTAGCTGCAGTTATAGCCATATCATTTTCTGATATTTTTTAATAGAGTGAATAGCTGCAGTAGAAAAATTACATAGTGCAGCTTTAAGTCAAGGGACAAACCCAGAGTGAAGGGATACATAGGATACCTTTATAACCCCAGAGTGAAGGGATACCTTTATAACCCCAGAGTGAAGGGATACATAGGATACCTTTATAACCCCAGAGTGAAGGGATACATAGGGAAAGAGCTGCCAGATAACATATAATAGCTAAATATAATAAATTGTAATCATTGGAGCTAGATTAGTGTCAGTAGGAGTCTATATTGATGCATCTGTTTCAGATCCTGAAGCCCTCGGAGAAGAAAGCCAAGTACCAGTATGGAGGGGTCAGCTCCGGGCGTCCTGTCACGCCTCCTCGGACCACTCAAGCCCCCAAGAAGAGGTGAGCAGATCGTACAGCCTCTCTTCTCAGCCAGCAGTGTTCACGTGGAAAGTCATTATACAGTGTGCAAATTATTTGCTTGTTTGTTGTTGTTTTTTATTTACTTGTGACAAATGTTTGTGTTTTTTTATGCCATAAAACGCATTGCTTAGCCCTGAAACCATCAGTCCAGAGCAGTAGGAGTCACACCATGTGGCTCAGAGCCTCCAAGGAAACAGCATTGTAACTTTTAACGATGGTTGTGATTGAGAAGGGGTGGAGCTTGTGATTGAGAGGGGTGGAGCTTGTGCTCTAGTGAATTACAACCATTGGATTCTTTCAGACCGCTGGGTCATTCCCCAATTTGAACTCTTACTCTGATCCAGGTTGTCCATGCATATGGTATCCAGTAAATGATACCTGTTGATTCATAATTCATTTAACCATACAGGAAGTTGGTCATCTTCCTGATGTATTAGATGAGCATTAGTTTTCACTACTGGTGAAAATGAAGTCCCACTTCCCCATCCAGAAAACATTCCTGAGAAAGTACCTGTACAACATGAAGTATGTAGACCAGTAGTGGGAAAGTACAACATGAAGCTAGTGGAGTACTTTAGTGAAGTCCGTTAGTTCTTGATACACCAGCTCAGTTTTTGTACTTTGCACATATATTTATTTGTACTGTTGAAGAGCCACTCAGTGTTGAACAGTATTAACGTTGGTCACCGCAGGACAATAGACGCATCACAACATTACTCACATCTAGTGGTTATTTATCTTCATCCAACTAAGGTAACCTTCACCTAAGAGTTTTTATTTATTTGAATCTTGTGAATCTATTAGGTCTTCAAGTTGGGAACAGTTGTGTAAACCTGGTTTATTGTTGGCCAAGATTTGATTATTGAACAATTTGGAATGATAATTCAGCTTGGAATCATACAACATGGTCTTAATGTGAAGTATTGTTTTCAAAATTGTAAGAATGAAAAAGCAGTTTAAAGATTTGTACAGTACATGAAAAGACCTACTGCTTCTGGTGTCAAAAGCAAAAGATACACTTTATATTTTCATGTCTGCATGAGGTTATAATAAATGCCCTCGTATCAATATTGTCATTCACATATTAAAGACATTTATCAATCAGCTGTCAGATTTTTCTTCTTGATGGAAACCACCAGCGAGGAGACCAGTGAGTTAATTTCAACGTTTGTTCTCTTGAGGCTCAGTCGTGCTGCAGGGCTGAGAGCACCGACTGGGGCACTCTGCTGACGTAGTACTGGTGGTTGTGGAGCGTGGCCAACACACCCGCTGAGTTCATGTGCTTCACGTTAGCATCATAGCGGTAGCCGTTTCCATGCATATCTGTAAGCTTACCTACAGGGGCACAGGAAAGTGAATGAGAAAAGAAAGGCAACCATATATATATTTTTTTTCCCATAAAACTCAGGGTTGTGCAAATTGTACAATGAATTAGCTTTTTACAGACTAGCTAAGGGTACACAACTGCAGATATGTATTAGCAACTTCATTTGTTCCTCCTGGATACTAGTGTCATGTGACACTAAATCGTTTATAATGACAGAGATTTATTTTGATCTAATAACGATATGTATACAAAACAGCATTGACAATAGTAAAAACTACAATAATAAAATATATACTTTATATATTACGAAGTCAATAGCTTGATTCAACTTTGTTAGCAACAGATACAGGTGTATTTGTCACAAGTTTAACAATAAGTCAATTATTTTTGCTCTGTTTGTAACATTTTACCTCCCACAGCATGCAGGATGGCTTCAGTGGCACACGTATCCCACTTCTTACATCCTGGACTTGCAAAGACATAGGCAGAGGCCTTCCCCTCAATTAGCTGGATTATCTGCAAAGTATTAATGATGGAAATGTACTTCTCAAACATCTCAAAACACATATTACAGTTACAGCCCGAAGGCAAGTCAATATGTGTTTTAGTACGTTAAACAACGGCCTAGGACAATCCAGCTCACCTTGTTTCCAGCTCCGCCCACTCTGATCACCTCATGAGGCTCCATGGCATCCACGCAGTCCGTCACTACCTTGTTGCTATGGGAACGAGTGGTGGTGATGATGCGTCTGTTATCTGGGACCTCCTTCACCTCGATTCCAAACGTGCCCAGTCCCAGCACGCCCCACATGGTTCTGCCCAAGTCGGCACCTGCTCCAACCTGAACGGATGAAGATGGTGCAGTGAATACTGATTGTGGCAGGTTGATGTCTGACAAAAACAGCAGAATATTGTTATTATTATTGCGGTGGTACCTGGTAGTTGTAGAAAGGCTGGTTGATGATGCCTGCGATTGCCTTGCCTTCATAGGCGATACCGATCAGTACAGTCACGTTGTCCAGGAGCCCTGGAGGTCCGCAATTACCATGAGTTCAGATAAGGGGTTTCAATAACACTATGCTAACAATGTATCAGTAACAAGCTCTAGAGGAAGGATGGAAAAGTGAAAGAAGAATCCAACATATCCCTCAGGTGGAAAAACAGACCCCGGTGTGTGATGTTAGGAGTGACATCAGCATGCCGCCATGCTAACTGATCCACAGCCCTCCTCAGGGGAAACATCGATGCCATCACAGGGATATGACAGGCGTGTTTAAACCACGGGTAGCATATAGAGAAATAAACCATTGAGAGAATGAACTTACCCTCTGTATATTCCTTGGTACCGTCAAGTGGATCGACCCACACTACCAGCTGAAAGTAAGAGACTATTGTTTAGCACAAGCAAACCATTTCAGTTAACTATCGTCAAGCTTCAGACCCAACGATGCTGCAGCCTCTTCTTGACTACAAATAGTCTATAGTAGGTCTTGAAATGACCACGTTTAACTTTGAAACAAGCGGTTCAGCCTCATCATGGCTACGGGCCAGTCACTCGCCACACATGAATGCACTACAAGTTGTAGGAGCGTCTGCTGCTGTTACCTCCTCTTCTTTCAGGTCGTTGTACTCTGACGGACAGACCTTCTGGAGGACAGCCTCCGCCTGCCCCTCCTCCAGAAGGTCTTCCCTCGGCTCTTCTGCAGAAAGGTCCTACAAAAAAAGGCATATTTATGGTTGACTCCTGTGGCCAACAAAAGCATCAATGAACTTCATGCTGTTGCATCTGACCAGGCGGCTGACATCAGAGTGACCTTGGCGGGTCTATACTGCCAGGTGGAGGACCTGTTGTCTGGGCGGGTCTATACTGCCAGGTGGAGGACCTGTTGTCTGGGCGGGTCTATACTGCCAGGTGGAGGACCTGTTGTCTGGACGGGTCTATACTGCCAGGTGGAGGACCTGTTGTCTTCGTGTTATATTGTTTATGGAGGTCCGGAGTCCTGTTATCGTGGCTTTATTTCTCCGTTTAGATTTTTATTTGGTTTCGGTAGTTTAGAGATTCCCTGAATCCTACGGCCCATTGTGTGGTTGGTTTAGTGTCTCATTATAGTATGTTTAATAAACCATGTTTTCTATACTTTTGGAGAGTCTGAATATGTTGCGGCCTTATGAACGAGCCTTTATTGGGGTCGTGCCAATGTGAGAATGTTATGACGTTGTAGTAGTCAGAATGTGAGTGGGTAGGACGGTAGTCCAGCTCACCTCCTCTCCTATGATGGTGATGTTCGGGAAGCGTTTGGACAGCGAGCTGCAGATGCTCTGCTGAGACAGTCTGTCTGCCAGAGTCTGGAGGTCATTGGCTCCTGTCTGTCATTCACAAGAACAATAACTCATATAAAATACCTTTCTTCGGAAGAAAATTATTACCCCAGTGCAGTCACCATGTACTTTTATATATTATATATATACTTACACAATTGGTGCTCAACTGTTTTTTCATTACAGTCCAGGGCATTTACGGCCATCGTAACATTCTTCAATAAAAGTCTTCAATGTGTGCACTGCACTTTGACATTTTATTTTCCTTTCTATAGCTGTTCATTTCTAGGAATAGAAATGATATTCCTTGGCTAAAGAACACAATTCTAAATCTATTGTGGGGGTATACATGTTTACAACCGTATACATACATAGAACAGCTAAATAACTGAAGGGTTGTAAATGGTTTGTAAAACATGTTTTCACGCATTTCTCAATGATTCCAAAGAAAGTGGTTGTGCATAAAGAATAAGTTCCTGCATGTTTGATTCCTATATGTCATATAATATATGATGTGATCATATGATCCTATATGAATATATGATCAGTCTACTGCCGGACCTTCTCCACGGTGCCCAGCTGGCCGGACTGCAGGACCGTCCTCACGAGAGCCCCGGCTCTGTCCGCTGCGCTGCAGGCGGCGGCCACCAGGCGCATCACCACCGCTGGCTTCACAGACATCACTAATAATGTATAATAAATACAATATATCAACTTTACATCACTAATAATGAATAATAAATACAATATATCAACTTTACATCTCATATACATTCAGAAGACAAAACAATATGCCTCTATGTACCTGACTGGTGTGCAGTCGGTACACGCCTTCAAGTATGTTTCACATGTTTAACAGAACGAACCTATAGTATCAACCAGTAGATACAAACGAGAGCGAATATGTGAGTTACTTACCGCTGGGTCAAAGGTTCCTGAATACTGCGGTGCGCAGAGGCTTGAGCTTCATTTATATTGAGGCAGCGCTCTCTGTGACGAAGGCGGAAGTAGCGTAATGACGTAACTCTGTTGGATCTAAACCACGCCCACCACGTTGCGAGAAAGTCCCACTCATTTTGTTTAAACAGGGAATCACTCACTTCACCAAAACCCTTTAACCAAACACATTCATCTATAGTTCTTTAAAACGGTTTCGATGGCTTAATGAGCTTTATTTGATTTGCATTGTGATAACCGAACCAACACTGGGTTACTACATAACACAAAAAACACTCTCACTCACTGAGGCATTGTTAGTCACTAGGGCTTTGTTTGTCATGCGTTTATCTGTTAGCTAGTGGTCTGTAACCCATTTCCCCCTCCAGCTGCTCTGCGGTTATAGAGCCCAGGAGTGGCCGACAGTCAGGGTTGAAAACTGAGTAAGCGCTCAGTTCTCCGGGGTGCCGAGCGGCCGGGCCTCGGAGTCCTTCGTACATCCAGTAGAAGAGGGAGATGAGGAAAAAGGGAAGGCCGAAATCCAATTCAGCAAAGAGTCCGAGAAGAACGAGCCACAGCAACACTTTTAATAAAGTGAGATTAGTGAAGGCAAGTTTGCTGGAACCGACCCATCTTCCAAGAGCACTGTCTAGCAGCCAGTCTGAACTATCCTACAAAAGGGAGACATTTGTGTAGAATTATGAGGAAGAAATACGGCACATTGTTTGTTGTATTTATTCCATAATGGAATAAATACAACAGCTTTTTGGTATCCAATTACAATGTTATGTTAAATAAAAAGGGTTAACCATATGAAATATGGATGTCCAGCCACATAGGCCTGTATGTATATGGTTCTCAAATGTTGCTCATTATGTTGATGTAATCATTTAGTCGTGGATGAAAGGTAACTCACCGGTGTCGTTTCTCTTTGTATTTGAGGGCTGGTGTTGTTCACACTACTTGTGTCTTCTGCTGTTGACGTCTTGGGCAGGACTGTTGACGTCTTGGGCAGGACTGTTGACGTCTTGGGCAGGACTGTTGATGTTTTGAGCAGGACTCTCTTCCTCCGAGCCCTGAATTCTGCAAGTCTGTGTTCCATACCCGTCTGTTACAACATGGATAATGTTATGGATCTAACTACAACATTTGGCTGCAACCTGCCGGCCCTCCGGGACCTGTACGCCTCCCGGACCCTGAGGCGTGCAGGTAAGATCGTGGCCGACCCCTCCCACCCTGGGCACGGACTTTTTCAAGTCACTCCCCTCTGGCAGGAGGCTGCGGTCCATCAGGACCAAAACCTCTCGCCACAAGAACAGTTTCTTCCCGTCCGCAACTGCCCTCATAAACACAGCCCGCCGTACCCCCCACTGACATGGACCCT
>OMNO01065857.1:0-13606 GCA_900303215.1 Trachyrincus scabrus
AGAGATAGAGAGAGAGAGGGAGAGAGGGAGAGGGAGGGAGGGAGAGAGGGAGAGAGAGAGGGAGAGGGAGGGAGGGAGAGAGAGAGAGAGAGAGAGAGAGAGAGAGAGAGAGAGAGAGAGAGACCAAGCCCTCAGCATCCCTTTTTGGGAATATGCTAATGAGCTGATGAGTCTGGGTATGTCCGTCTGTCTCGCTCACTGTGCTACGCGGGCCATCTGTCTTTGCCAGTGTGTTACAGCTTATACCATTAAGGTATTTAAGAGAGGACATCGCCTAAGCTGCTCCATCACCCGTGTGTCCTTACTGTACCCATACTGTACATGCACGCTCACGCGCATACATGGCCGGCGTGACTATCAACCGCCTCTCCTTAATGACACCCGCGCATGGTCCCGTTGTTGCCGTCGTTACAGGTCACTCCACCGCGGCCTAGCCGTCGGGCAAGGCACCAGCGCCCTGGCGCCCCCCCTGAAAGGGCTTCGTCTACACACGTCGACGCATGAGGACGTGTTTCGTAGATGTTTGCTCTCCGGAGCACGTGTCGTTCTTCGCCTTATCAGTCTGTTGATATTGTAATGTTTACTGACGTCTCTTATTGTCACTGTACAGTGTACAGGGAGGCTACGCTAAGCCTGGGAACCACCCCGGGTACATATTATGGACATGTATATGTAGACTTGTATGGACAGGTATATTTGGACGTGTATATATATGGATATCTATATTTGGTAGCTAGTTTGGGTCTCCCTTCGTGTATTTTGCATCTGCGTTACTCTTTGTTCATTCTCCTTCCTTTGCTCTCTCCTCCTCCTCCTCCTCCTATCCCTGCTGTCGTCGTTTACACCAGCACAAGGAGCGAGACCTGACCAGGAAGTCATGGAGCAACCTGTCTCTTCCGCTGGCTCCTACCCTGTCTCTGCCTCCTAGGAAGCGCTCTTCCTCCCCGGGGAAGAAGAAGAGTAAAGTCACGTCGCCCTCTCCTGGCAGGTAGGAGAAACACAGCGATGATGGGCCGCCTACCTAGCATGTATTAACTGGGCTGAGCGGTCTATATGGGCTGTATTGTCTGAATGAAATTGCTACGTCACCATTTCCATCTATTCACTGTCACTGTCGAGGCTCGTCTGAAGTGTGGGTTCTGTGGGGATTTACATTCTTATGAAGGTGCAGGAGTAGATGTATCTCTTTGGTCTTTCTGATATTGATATGATACTGTATATTTAATTTGGTTTTGTTTCCTGTTCTGAACCCTATTGATAATTCTAATGAACTGGCTTCATGTCAACAGTTGAAATGCGGTGTGACTCCTCCCCCTCCACAGACCTCCACAGAAACCAGTGGGGCGACCCCTGACCCCAAAGCTGATCAAGTCTCCAGTGGCCGACGACCCTGGGAACCTGCGCCCGGTCAAGTTGACCCCCGAAATCGCCCTTGCCCCTCCCCTACCTTCCCCTGGAGGAGGGGGGAGAGGAGGAGGAGGAGGAGGAGCAGGAGAAGTGGAGGAAGAGGAGGGGGAGCGGGTGCTGAGTCCACCCCAGACTCGGCCTCAGTCGGTGGGCCGGAGCAACCTAGAGCAGGCCCCGTCAGCACCACCTCCAGCAGCATCCGTCCCTGGTCTGTCCCTGACTCCTTCCTTCTGAACCGCAGCTTCTTAACATTGGTCATTGACATTGGACCACTCTAACGGCCGCTGGTAATTGGTTAATTGGTTAATTGGTTAATGGGCTCTTGCAGAGGCGGTGGTGAGCAGCCCCCCGGCCCACAAGCCCTCGGCGGGCACCACGGACCGCGAGGAGGCCAGCCGCATCCTGGCGGAGAACCGGCGGCAGGCCCGCGAGCAGCGGGAGAGAGAGGAGGAGCAGCGGCAGCAGCAGGAGGAGCAGCAGAGGTACGTTGTGTTGGAGGAGGAGGAGGAAGAGGAGAAGGAGGTGTGTGTGTGTGTGCCTTGAGGCAAGGCTTTTTGTGATTTTCGTAATCATTCCCCTGAGCCCCAAGTAGGTTGGGAGCCACATGGTCTGGTGTTCACTGTGCGTGTGGATGGTGTGCGTCTTGCGTCTCACGACAGACTTGCCAAGGAGGAGATGGCCCGTCGCAAGGCGGAGGAGCGGGTGAAGAGGGAGGAGGAGGCGCAGCGGCAGGCCGAGGAGAGGAAACTGAGGGAGGAGGAGGAGCGGAAGGGCGAGGAGGAGAGACTTCAGAAGGAGAGGGAGGAGCAAGAAAAACAGGTCGGAGCCAGAGCACACCTGAACTCGCTGAGTCTCTCTCGTCTTCCGATGCCTTGGGTTGCAAAAGTCTGATCTTTGTGTGTGTGTGTGTGTGTGTGTGTGTGTGTGTGTGTGTGTGTGTGTGTGTGTGTGTGTGTGTGTGTGCGTGTGCGTGTGCGTGTGTGTGTGTCTGTACGTTACCTGGGTGAGGTTGGCCATGGCCATGTGGTGTGTGAGGAACCTGAACCAGTAGAGGGACTCTATGTCCCCGGAGGTCGGGGGTCGCTGGCTGTAGTGCTTCTGGTACTGGCGCACAACCTTAGCATGCAGCGTCTGGACAACACGACACAGTAACATACAAGTATGTTACTGGGCTGTGTCTATTTACAGCAGGATTCAGCACTGAATAACAACAATTGTATCTACTGACATGTACATGTAGTTATTTAGCAGACACTTACAAGTGAGACCGAGAAATATCAAAGCATACAATTAAAATTGGAGTGGCTACAAAATATGTTTAATAATTCAATACTTTTTTTATTTAATAATTGTAGACACTTTAATCCAACATGTATATCCATTTGACAGATACCCAAACAAAAAGTTCTAATAGGAGAAGGCCTGTGTGTCTTAAAATGACCAGAATCAATAGTTTCTAATATTACTAGTTACTATTTAGTCATTTAGCAGATGCTTTAATCCAAAGTTAGAGGGAGGGCGTTTAGATTCATGACATTAAGGAGCATGTACGGGGTTAGGGGCTCTTGCTCAAGGATGTCTATAGGTTAGGCTGAGGACATTGGGGATTGAACCCAAGAATTTAAAAAAAGTTATAAGGACCCAGCTCTGGCTGAGGAGGAGGTAAGGTCATGCTAGATCCTGGTCTGACCTCTATCTCGGTTCGGTTCTGTTCGGCCAGGAAGTCCAGCTGCAGGTCGTGGAGGTAGTAGAGGTAGGGCCGGTGGTGGCAGTCCCGGAACAGCAGGGATTTGTTGACAAAGTGCTGCAGGATGTCCTCCACATCCTCGGGCTCCAGGTCCCACAGCACAGAGAGAACCTGCAGACATGGAGACCAGAGATAAACACACAGGTGTACACACACACACACACACACACACACACACAGAGTAATATAAATATTAACATTATGTTTTAGAATATTAATTTAGTAGTTAATCCTTTAAAAAGTATTGCTTTAGTCTCATAAAGGTCTCTGTGTGTAAAACGCTTGTGTGCAAGAAGGGCCAGAAGGATGTGAACTACACAATGTCAATGGACATAGACAATGGACATATCGTGAATTATTGCCACCTAACTACCCTCTGAATCTTTAGTTCGGAGAGAGACTTCTGAATTGCTTGTGAACCTCCTGTATTGCAATACAGACTTAACAAAGGTAACCCAAGTCTGTTTATTTAAGAATGTCCACAACACACAAACCACTGTTATGTTATTCCACTTCTTCTATAAGACCAAATCAAACCATAGACCAAACTAAAAAAATGACAGCGCTTCAATTCTTGAAGGTGAACGGTAAGGTCAACTCACCGCTTTCACTCATAAATGATTCTTTGCATACGACTTGTTTTCAATGTACAAAGAAACGCTGCGTGACACTCCATGTAGAGCACATATAACGGTGGGCTGGCATGACACCGGTAGCAATGCGACACAGCATTTTCAGTGGCGCCCCGGGGTTAGCGTTAAAAAAAAAAAAAAACACAACACACAGCAGGCCAAAGGTCAAACCTTGGCAGGGACCTTGACGTCCTTCTCCAGCACGGTGAGGTCGCGGTAGAGGCGGCGGTGCTCCTCCGGCAGCACCTGGAAGCTGGCGTCCATGGCCTGGTCCAGCGCGTCGTAGTCATATGACGAGGATACGCGGATGCGGCGGAACTGCCTGCGCTGCAGCAGCTGCAGGTAGTAGGACCAGCGGGTGGGGAACTCCCGGAGCAGCGCCCCCACCAGGGACACCACAAGAGGGAAGCCTGCAGGGGGGCAGGGGACAATAAGAGGCAGAGGGCCATTAAAGTCACGTTGGCACGGTAACACTTTCAACTCACTGTCCTGATTGGGCGAGTGCTAAAGATAAAGATATATATACTGTATATATAAAAATAAAGATATTTTTGCATTATAAAATCTAAATCCTCCAATGTCCGTTATTTGGCACAAGCGCAAAGCACATGCAATAGTGTTGTACAGAGACGGCTGCTAGCTGGGGAGAGAGTTTGTCATGTTTGATGTGTTTGTTTATTATTCGTTTAAATAAATTATTAAACATGTCAAGTCACAAGTACAACTTTGAGAGAGGGCCAGTATAAATTGTCTTGGGGCCAGTATGATTCAGCCGTTGAACGTTGAACGTTGAACCCTGGATGGGAAGGCGGGGCGGAGACGAGAAGGTAGAGCGATCCAAAATATACTGACACAAAAAGAGAGGGAGAGCAACGGAGGTAGAGAGGAAGGAAACACAAAAACAAAGGAAGCAACAAAGAGAAGAAGAGACAAACCTAAAGGAGGAAACAAACAAACGCATTCAGCAAATAAAGAAAGCTAAATATAAGTAAAGAAACCAACAACGAATGCTGAAAATCATTGTGTATAAACCGCCTCTGGATGGGGTGAGAGATTGCATGCATATGTATGTCTGCTAAGACCACACTTGCAATGCACGGATGCGCCTTGCAACGCAGGGTCCGATTCTGACCGGTGGTCCTATGTCACTGCATGTCTTTCCCTCTCTCTTTCAACCCTTTCTCGTCTGTCTTCACTATCCTGTTCATAAAAAGGCAACATGGAATTTCAAGTGTCCTGATGTTTTTGTTGGTTGTGGAGCGGTTATTATAACATGCCAGCATACCTTTGCAGAGCTGGACGATGCTGCGGGCCTGCTCGGGTAGCTGCTGTGGTTGGGTGTTGACGTACAGCGCTAGGATCTCCAGGGCCTTGTCCTCATCCAGAGCGCTCTCCACCTCCACCTCGTGTCGGATGCCTACAGACACGCATCCACAGAAGTCATGATGGTTGAATAGTTCTAAAATACAGAAAAAACAGTTTAGCTGGAGTTTGTAACTCGTATTCGTATTGTGTGTCGTATTTCAACTGTGTCTGTTCCAGTACCCTTGGCACTACACTTTCCTGTCCCTTTTATCATGCAGTAAGTTATGGGTGTTAGTATAATAGGAACACAAACAATTTCCTCTACATGGGGGGGCAGGATAGTGTAGGGGCTAGTGTGTTTGAATCCCAACTGAAAGGTACGGGTTTCGATCCTCAATGTCCACAGCCTAACCTGTAGGCTTCCTAGAGCAAGATGCCCAAACCCTACTTGCTGCTTAAAAAGTGCTGGAGGTAAGATTTAAGAGCTATTATTTGAGTGTAATTTGTTCGAAATGCCACAGCCATCCGTCAGCTATTGGTGAGTGAAATACGCTACAAGAATATCTGTTTTGAGTGCCTCTGTATGAGATAATTAATATTTTAGACTGCTCCCGGCCAATCAGGGCCATCCATTTTTTTTTTGGTTGTTTAGTTTCAAAATCTCTCTCTCTCTCGCTCTCTCTCTCGGTGAATGTGAATCCTCTTGCAAGTCCCTTTGGGTGGCAGCATTTGCCAGATGACTAAACAGTGACCCACAGTACCGTTAACAGAATCGGCGATGCTCCTATCTCTGGTGGTGAGGAGGACTCGACACTGGATGTCAAACGCCTTCAGTGCTGAGCTGTCCCAGATGTCATCCAGGATCAGTAGGGACCTGGAGAACACACACACACACACACACACACACACGTAACATTTAACTGGGTCGCTGTTATCACTGAAAAAAGAATCCTAATGCATTATATAGTTCAAACTATTTCAACACCTGAACATATCGCTACCTGTTACAATTTCAAACATTAGAACCAAGTATTATATATATATAAGCATATATAAAATATGGTACCATAATAAAATACTGGCTACCCTTTTAAAACTGGGGAACCATTGGTACCAGTTCTGTCTATCATAGATTTAACCATTTATTGCATGAAATGGTGATACACTTAGTTTGGCGGTATGGTTCCACTCTTTTAGGGTGCTCCCTGCTATAGGATTTAAATCATACAGATGTCAGATACAGCATACCGACATTTGACAACAGGGAGAACTATACAATCCCCCCATGGGGTACATCAGATATCTCAACCCATTGTGTAAGTTACATACAATACAGAGCAGAAGCAAAGCAGGTGGAGGCTGGGGTGGTGGTGGGTGAAATCCCGCTCAGAACTTTGCAGTGTGTGTCTGAGATGGAAGACCTATCAGTGTACATGCGTTTGATTGGACCGCGCTGTCAGCTGTCAGCTGATAGGTGGTGCATGACTAGAGTGTTCCGCCAGAACTAGCTATGCGCATTTACCATTTTAAAACCATTTTTAACATTGAGGTCCACTTTAGAACTAGGTGTTCAACACATTCAAGTGCTAACCACTGGGATGTTTTTGCAACTCAAAATAAATCAAACAGAAAATACCATTTTAAAGGCTATGCGTAGATCCGCATCGCTACTCAGAGACCTGTACACAGTCCTCCCAGAGCTTAGCAACACGTCGCCCTTCTCTGCGGAGGTTCTAGTCAAGTAATCGCTGTTTGGTCGACCAGTGAACGAGCGTAATGTTTTGCTTTGTTTTCGACAGCCAGACACGAGAATAAAATGATGCACTCCATTTCCAGATTTGCTCGTCAGTTCATGTACATTGGTGGTCAGAAACGCCATACTGCCCCCTTGTGTACACGTTAACGTGACGTGGAAGTGTAAATGCAGGCCCCTGCGAAGATCCGACGTGGATCTTTGTAAACATGGATCTTTGTAAACATGCTGTACGCAGAACAGTAAATTCAGTTTTAGGGGTGAACTCTGGTGACCATGGGTGTGATTCAGGGCCAGGGTTGACTCACCGGGGGTAGCGGCGGAGCATGAGGAAGCGCAGGCGCTCCTTGGCCTCCTCCAGGGAGCTGGGGGTCCGGCTGGGCCCCTGGAGGTCCTGGCTCTGCTCCAGGCGGAAGCACAGCGCCTGGATACGGGCCAGCAGGTCGGGCCTGTCCAGCTGGCCAATGGACAGCCAGTAGACCCCACCGGGGAAGCACTCTGGGGAGCGGAGAGGATGAGGCGGTGAAATGGTGAACGAAGGCTCCCGGGTCAAGGGGAGGTTAAACAAGCTATATATGTGACACTGTGACAACTTATATCCAGCATGAGTGTGGGCATGAGTGTGGGCATAACCGAACACAAATACACATCCTAAAACACAGTGGCGGTAACCCAGGGTGACCCATGCCGTCCGGCCAATCACCTTCCAGGAGGGTATGGTCCCGGACCGCCTCGGCGGCCAGGACGGACTTCCCGGACCCGGGCATGCCATAGAGGACCACCCACCCGGGCTCCTTGTGGAGGCGGTTCAGCCTCTCACGGAGCTGGTTCACCAGCTTGGGCCGCTGGACGTACACCACGGGCCTCTGGGGGACACCTCCCTCCCTCAGGACCGACTGGACTGTTGAGGAGCAGTTAGGAAATGGTTAGAATGTTTGAGGTTTGTGGGCGGCTTGGTGGCTCAACACTGCTGGTGCGCTGTTGAGCCACGTAGGCAATAATTTGCCTTGTAGCGACCCAGGTTTGATTCAGACCTTCTACATGAACTCACAACACACACAAAAGCTTTAAAATCTTTGAAACACACACACACAAACATTTGCTTACACACACACACATATAAACCCCCCACTCCTCCCCACCTCTGGGCGTGCCCCTGTCGGAGAAGCTGCGCTTGGCCTCAGGGGAGCCCAGCGGCAGGCTGTTGTGCAGCAGGTTGGCCAGGTCTCCGTAGCTCTCCCTGACCAGGGCGTTGTAGAAGGAGATGTAGGCCCGATTGTCCTTACCCAGGAGCAGCTCCAGCAGGGCCACCGCCTGGTCCCTCCTGGTGGGCTGGAGGGAGACGGCAGGCAGGGGAATCTGAGGTTCTTAGCGGCTTCATTTGGTTCCATTTTTTTTGTTTTGTTTGTTTGTTTGTTTTTGTTTTGCACGCACTGTTCTTATTGCACTTTGATTTTGATCTTTTTAAAATTATTTTATTCTTTTATTAATTGAATATATTTTAGATTTTTATATATTTGTATGAGTTGATGTGCTTTTATGGCCAGGAGAGTGAAGAGAGACAGGACAGTGGGTTGAAGAAGAGAGGGAAAGACAAGTAGCATGTGATATGTAGCATATCGCTACATGGTTAGCGCAAGTCAGACCATGGATGCTCTGATGCTGAAAATAATTCATATTTTTCTCCGTCCCAACCAATTCCTTAATTTTTTACACATAGTCGGATCAAATCAATCAATCACTTTCATCATACTTCTGAAACTCAGAATTCTTGCCATGCGTGTGATGATTGATTCTTGGATGAAGAAATGCTTCCCATGAAAACCCCAGCACTATACAGATCCACCTAAGAAACCAATTCGTTAAAACCAATCATCACTTTATGCCCGTACTGCAGTGGGTCCCAAACTTTTTGGGGCTAAGGCACACCATGACCTGAACTAGCAAATCAAGTTTAAAGTTATCGGAAATGATTCTGAAAAATGTCACACACGCTCATAACAATCTTATTTGTCCAAAAACATATATGATGGAGCAAAAACTTGCGTTACATGCAACAGTGAATCAATAATAAAGCAAATCTACGAAACGATATGTTGTAAACAACAGCACAGCTGGTTGGGAACCATTGGTCTACTACATGTGTCTTTACCTTGCTCCTGATTCGCTCCTCCTCGTCACCGCTGAGCACGCCATCACTGACCATGTGATCCATCAGGTAGGATGCCTTGATGTCCTGCTCCAGGTCGGAACGCGAGCGCAGCAGACAGCTCAGAGCGCCTTCCTCCATCGCCATGACAACAGAACACTCCCAATCTCAGCCCCACCGCCTTGGAAGAGACAGAGGAAAGATATCCCATGTGTGCTTTCAAACCAAGAAATACTTGGTTTGAAAGTGTTATTTAGTATTTTCTTTAGAAAATATAAATATATCCATATACAGAGTAGTAGAAATGTAAACGCAAAAAGTGAAAAGGCGAAACAACAAAGTATACCAATACTAAAGTACACTAATCTTAATGGTGCTAACCGAGCTTAGGCTTAAGCCAATGCAATGGCAAAAGATAGTGGAACAGCTGCAACACATTCCAGTCTATCATGAAACTAAAAGGAAAAACGAAACTACCAAGCCACTATTCTTTGTATTCTGCGTCATCACAATTTACGATTTATATATTTATTTGTCAATTGGAGTAAAGAGTAAAAGCTGAAACACTTTATATCTGGAATCAGGTCCAGAGATCTTGTCTTGACAAGTTGAATCACTTTGAGATCATACTTGAAAACGAAACAAAGAAAGCAGCAAATGGCAGATACTTACCAAATAAATTGATTCCCCAAAGAGGGGCGACCTTTTAAAAGGGGTCGGATAGCGCTGGATTAAACGTTGTTTTCTTGGAGAGTTCAAATGTAATACATGAATTTAATTGCACCTAAACTACACGCCCAAATTGAAAGCGGTAGAGCTTCCTGATTCACAACAAAAACAACCTCCCCGGTGCGAAACAACCAATCCGGCGCCGAACTTTCAATCACGTGACATACTGAAGCTACACACGCTTGGCTGTAACTAGGCAAAGGAAACATGCTGCCCAGTGACAGTCATAGATAACCACAAACTGTATAAAATAAAGACACACCCATCAGTTTATTCATATTGTATACAATATATGGGGTATTCCTGACGAAAAACACATTTGCACACCAATAAGATATTTGAAGAAGCAAATGTACTACACAAACATGCAAAGATTAGTGATTAATAATGGCTCTTGTAGGCTATGTTTAAAAAGGGCATCCAATCACCCCTTGTCATGTTGATGGCTCCGGTGGAGCTGAGAAAGAAAGAAAAGAAAAAAAGTTACAAATAAAAATACGATCATGCTGTAAATAAATAGTAGCCTATCTTCAAACTTAAATAAGGACAAATGCACACAATTTCTTTGTATTCTTGTTATGCATCTATAGTAACTAAACCAGTCAATTTAATGTTTTAATTGATTTCGTCATCAACATCTTGTACAGAAAAGCCTGTTGGGAATTGTGTGCTGTTGTTGTTGATGTGCAGGCCCAGTGCCAGGATGACGTGACTGAGGGGGCTGTTAAAAGATATTTATTCATAAAATGAATTGATTTAACCATACAATAGCATCAGAAAGTCAAAATAACAACAACATACAGCTACTGTTTCAAAATCAAAGAATGCATTTATTAATCAGAGCACTCATAAGAACATAGTACTAGCATAGCACTAAATATTTAAAACATTTCTGAACGATTTTCTTCCAAAATCAGCAAAAGGAGGCGCATAGAAACAGCTGTTTGCGGCTTGTGTAAAATACCTGAAAAGGGAGTATTTGAGTACACAAACATGGACACAAACTTTCCTCAGGTCATGTGTATTATGTATACATATACAAGAACAGGTCTAGCAATGTATAGGCCTACAGCTTTCTCACTCTCTGTACTGTAGTACTTTAAACCCCTGCATTGTACATAGCAAAACATCAGCAAATTATACTGAAATACTACTATGGAAATGCATCACTGAACCCTGACATTTGCATTATTACTCCCTATCAGTCTTCCTTTAATTAACAGTACTGAAGCATTACAACAACAGTAAACTGAATATTAATCAGTTTTCTCCTAAATACCCTGTTACTTAAGTCGTTAACTCACGATAACTAGTTGTTGCCAAAAAAAACACTTATTATTCATGGTACCTACCTACCTAACCCCAAAACTGTGTTGGCACATTGTCCCCAACGCCTTCTCACATGTCATCATGTTGGCTCTGCAACAGGACAAGCAACAATATTTTTGTTAATTAATTCAGCATATACCACAATATAATATTGCCAATTAAAAAATAAGTAAAGAAGTGCCATACAGAAATACATTGTATATCATAACAGTATGACTAGACTTAAAGGTCCATACCAGTCTGGGTAATCAAACCAACGGTCTCTCCTGGCTTCACTAAAACATCTGTTACCAATATCATTTGTCAAAATCACTTTGTTATGCCGATTCTTCCCAAGAGAATTTTGCGTGAACGCGCCTGCCACAAATGTAAACAATAGCAATATAGCACTTTTGGTAATTAATAAGACATTTTGTAAAGTACTTGTATGGTGATTCACTGCTACGTTGTCCATAAACTCCATTCTGATTGACGCACATTGATTCAAAAAGACTAAAGTACTATATTGCCATTGTTTACATGTATGGCCTGTCATTGTCACCCATCCGTGCGAGGGCTAAAACGTGAGAGTGCGACTACCAGTGCGTCGATGGTACACATGCGCGAGGGCCGATCGATACAAGGACACCCCAACCTAATCTCGGACGTTGGACCCAGCAGCCATACTATGATATAGCAGAACTTCTGGGGAGAGATTGCACAGACTTTAGATATGAATCTAAAGTCTGATTTGTGAGACTACCCCCAAACCAGCTCAACCAGGACCAGGACAGTGCTTGGTGTGGCGTACTTTTATTTGCAAGTGGTGTGCTGAAGTATTTCTTTTATTTTTTATTTACACATGGTGTGCTTAAATATTTGTTTTCTTTGCGCGTGGTGTGCTGAAATATTTCTTAGATTTTTGTTTTCTCTTTTATTTCCACCTTTTTTTTGCACACTGAATTTTTTTCGTGTTGAGAATACAGGGCTAACTTAGACATTAGACTGACAGACATTAGTTTAATCTCAGGCTGTGCCTTGCATTTGGAAGGTGTATCTATGTATTTATCAAGTCACATATCAGTTACTATCAGAACTATAAGTCACGCGATGTAGCCTATTAGGCCTACCAAGTTTAGTAGATATTATGCCCCAGACAGAACGACTGTAGCGTTTTTCGTTTGATGGGTTACAAAAGGAAAGGCAGAAGTCCTCCTTTCGGAAATCGACACATAGTAGTAGTTAGCAGTGTCAGTAGTGGCATTAGAGCACCTGTTAAGGTAAGGGAGTGGGAAAAATAACAAATGCTGTCAATGTAGTGTCCACTGAAGGCCGCACAGTGTTGTGTGGCCTTGGTTTGAGTTCACAACTTTGTTTACATTCACGTTGCCAACGCCATCAGAACAATGACTGCCATTCACAAAATCTGCCCGTGGAGAACTGTTCATCGCAGCGCAGCACGATAGCTTTTCTACGAATCAACGTCTTTGTTGACGTGATTTTGTCAGATCAAATTTGTGCCGATGGAGGCAGTTTAGCGAAAAACAATCTCTGAATGGATAACTTCATACAAATAAAAAGTTTAATGTGTTATTAAATCTGACATGACAATTCTTGTCACGCCAGATGCTTGAGACTTGGCAACTCTACATTATTTTGTACTGGTGCTGGGTGGAGCACCTACCATAGACTGTAAAGGCCATGGTAAAGGCTACTGAGCTCGAGGGAGCCTGTAGGAAAACCACTGAGGTTTCTGGGTATGTATAAAACAAAAAATGCGGTAAATAAACGTATTTTACACATTTATTTTAAAGGCATTGGTGTGAATATTATGCACTTTGTATTACATATAGGGAACGTTAAGTTGCTAAAATGCATTATATTCTCATAAAGGTAACTGAAAATTTCTGTGATAAACGTCTTCCGGCAAACATCCAGGACTACCCAGCTCTATAGTTCAGCAAAAAAGCGATTCATATTGTTGTCTAGATAATGGTCTAGTTTGTAAATATAAAAGTTTTCCATTATTTGGTGCTTACTCTTTAATGACGCTGAAGCAGCTTAGCTGTCCCAATCGGGACAGCTTGCTCCTTTATCATGCTACTGCTAGTCGTCTACTTTAGCTGCTTTATCGTGCCAGTGCTTTATCGTGCTACTGCTAGTGCTTTATTGTGCTAGTGCTTTATCGTGCTACTGCTAGTGCTTTATCATGCTACTACTAGTGCTATATTGTGCTTTATCATGCTACTGCTAGTGCTTTATCATGCTAGTGCTTTATCGTGCTACTGCTAGTGCTTTATTGTGCTTTATCATGCTACTGTTAGTGCTTTATCATGCTACTGCTTTATCATGCTACTGCTAGTGCTTTATCGTGCTAGTGCTTTATCATGCTACTGCTAGTGCTTTATCGTGCTAGTGCTTTATCATGCTACTGCTAGTGCTTTATCGTGTTAGTGCTTTATCATGCTACTGCTAGTGCTTTATCGTGCTAGTGCTTTATCATGCTACTGCTAGTGCTTTATTGTGCTAGTGCTTTATCGTGCTACTGCTAGTGCTTTATCGTGCTAGTGCTTTAT
>OMNO01065858.1:0-11650 GCA_900303215.1 Trachyrincus scabrus
CCCTCCCTCTCTGCTCCCTCCCTACATTTTTCCCGAACCAATCAAGTCAAGTCAAGTCAAGTCAATTTTATTTGTATAGCCCTTAATCACAGTTACAGTCTCAAAGGGCTTTACAGGTCATATATTTATGACACCCCTTAACCCTAGCCCCCCAAAGGGCAAGAAAAAACTCCCTTAATTATCAAGGAAGAAACCTTGAGAAGGAACGCAGAGTGGGGGATCCCTCCTTCCAGGGATGGTTAGTTAATCAGGGAAGAGATGCCTTGATTGGTCAGAATTGAGCCAGGAGCGGTCTAAAATCTAAATGGTCTCATACAGAGGCAGGCACCCAGTCAACTCAAAACAGATATTCTCACAGCACATTTCACTTACTAATAGCTGGCGGATGGCTAGGCCATTTCTAACAAATTACACTAAAATAATAGCTCTTAAATCTTACCTACAACACCTTTAAAGATTAAAACGTCTTGCTTCCTGGGTGTAAATATGTTTTCCTTGTACTTAATAGTGATTAAATGTGGGAGTGGTTACAGAGTATATTGATCCATTGAATTCCATTGGCGATGGTGTAGGAGGTCGCCACCCCAACATCAGGGGTGTAAAGTTACGAATTACAATGACTCAAGTTACTGTAATTGAGTAGCTTTTTCATGTAATTGTACTTTCTAGAGTATTTAAAGTTTTGAGTTAAGAAATGCTTGAAAATGCTTTGTGTAACAAAGTAACCTGTACTAAAAGTTGTTTTTAAATGACCTACTTTTTACTTTTACTTGAGTTGTTTTTTTATAACAGTATTTTTTACTTCTACTGAGTAATTTCATCAAAGTAACAGAAATCTTTCAATACTCTTTCTACCTCTGCCAACTATGTAATCAATATCATTTGTGGCTGGAGCCACAATTTCCAGACAACTGGAAATGTACAAGCTCATTCATACAGTTTGATCTTTTAGAACCTGATATGCGTGTTGATATGGCTTGGTTATAACTTTCAACTTCTGATCCTGGGGTTGCCAGCTTCTGATCCCAGAGGGATGGGTGTGAGCACGGTTATCATCATGCCATAATGAGTTGTAGAGAGACTTACTCTACATGTATAGTCTGCTGAAATTAATTGGATTGAAAAGGCATGTATTGAGTCAGCCGCATCTGCCCCTCTTGTTCTGAAAAGCATACATTGTATAAATAAAAAGAACAGAGGCTGTTTGTCTCAGAAGTAGTGAAAAGCCCCATAGGTCCACACCCTCCCTGCAGTTTACAGTTTCTTTGCGAGGCCCATTTCACTATGAATGGCTTGGATTGTTCATTAGATTTGCAGTGGTGGTGGGGTTAGGCAGGGCAGCGACACAAAACATCTTTTTACAGGTGTGTGTGTGTGTGTGTGTGTGTGTGTGTGTGTGTATTAACGCCCTCCCCCCTACTGCCCTTCACTCTTGGGCTGACCTGGCTCTGGGTAGTGCCAGAAGCCAGCCAGACGGCTGCTGTGGGATCGTACCATTAATGTTTTTCTTATATCCCATTCAACTGTGTGTGTGTTTGTGTGTGTGTGTGTGTGTGTGTGTGTGTGTAAGCATCCCAGTTCCTAGCCATGTCTACTACTACTTAGGGCTGAACGATATGGTAAAAAAATCATATTGCAATTATTTTTACAGATTCCGATTGTGATATGATTCACTATTAGTGGGAATGAAAAACTATTAAAATCCTTTGTTGGGGGTCTGTACCAAACAAACATGTTTTCTTACATCTGGAGAAGAAAATGTATAGGCCAGGGCATCTCTGCAGCACTACAGTACTTTATTTAATAAAATAATAAATTTACACATTTTACCCTTATCAAAAAATTGCAATTTGGATATTGCACTTGGCCATATTACGATTTTGATACTATTTTGATTGACTGTTGATAGGAATAGGCTGAAGTATAGCACACGCCCATGTTTGGTGTTGTGTGCTGACTTCCTTTGGCTGTAATGAATGCTTTCCGTTGTTTAGAAACTCACCATTTCCCTCAATTATGCATTCTTGGGCTGGGTTTGAAAAAAACGCCTGGTTCTACCACGCCTACGATAATCTAGACATGTCACACGTGATGGACCACAAGGACAACGCGACGGACCACTAAAACAACTGGTCCAAACCACAAGGACCATATGGATCACTGGTTCATATTTATAAACAGCTAAATAAAATTGCTACTCACATGCTATGCATATAGAGAGATAGATAGATTTATTGTTATCTAGGTATAACCACACAAACTGCAATATACAGTGCAACAATAAGAATATAGGCATAATCCATAATAGAGTATATTTAATAGACAAAGGATTATTATCTCTGACATTTATTCAGCTAACAGCGTTGCCAACACCGCCAGAGAAGGGAGAAGGTGGATTAGGGTCACAAAGACCACTCAACAGACAACTCACTAAGTGGTCCGGACCACTAGCTTCAGCACCCCTAGTGGTGATCTGTGTTAGCGACCATGGTCAGTGGACAGACCACTGAATTTTTTTGGGGGGGGTCACTGCTGTTTGTTGACAGACAGTAGCGAGTGAGTTAGCGCCTCACTCCCACAGATTAGTCATTATTTCATAGGCTTCTTCTTGGCATGGATGGCAGAGAGCTTTGTTGGCTAAAGGCCACTTGTTTAAAGCCACTGGAGGCTTCAAATAAACACTGGCGGGGTATCGTGTATAGACAGGGGCTATTTATAACGCCCTGCCGCTGGTCCTGCTATCTGCCATCTTCCATTGGCCACTGCACTTCCTCACTTCCTGCATCCTCTTCTGCTGTGTGGTGGGTGTAGATGCTTTGTGGTAGATGTTTTATGTTGCTATCTACCTTGCAGCCTGCTAAAGTTGGGGACACATGAAAGAGCCAGCTGTTATTAGGCTATGAAGGCTTCACCTTCTCTTACAGAGAAGGTGAAGGAAAGCCTATACCACCTGGAAGGGATGGAAATGTAAATCCACAGATATTAATACTTATCACGGTCTAAAAGTTGATAATATTTGGTTATATCAAGATGTGGTGGTTCACAGGCCACATACATTTGTAAATCCTGTGGTTGATTGAACAGCTGGGTGGACTGATTTTATATTTTAAGTCATAATGTCTCATCATTTCAAATATTTTGAATAAAAGTGATGGCTGCAGTGAAAAAGTTGCTTAGTAGGCCTACAGTTTTATTAAGATTGTATACGTGTTATAATATAGTCACAAGCTAATTACAATTCAGTTTAAAATCAGTAGGATACATCGGGTGTATCTGTTGCGACTTAATGGTCTACGTATTGTAATTTAATCAGGGGCATGACTACAATGTTACTTTTTTGACATCGACAGTAGGCCTCCGAATCAACAGCAGTGGCTCTTTAAGACAACAGAGTGCCGCCCCTGTAAGTCGTTTACGTCCACCGTGGAAAGGAAAGGAAGGGAATGGGAGGGGAGTGAGCAGGAGGCAGTGGCGCTGCCAGGCACAAGAAACGTACCGGTTGAAATACCACTTCGTTAGAGGTTTCTCATATCTCCCTCGGCGCAGAGCCTACAGATTCGGCCACAGTAGGTTCCGATTAAAAACAGTGAATTAAAGTCGAAATGTGCGGGTTTCACTACATGTCACAGCAGGTGTACCGCACCGAAATTGACTGGGTCGCTATTTTATTCGTTCATGTGAGTACCCTATTCATTATTGCCTGAAACGAGTGACTCCATATGCAATGACATCATTGGATAGGCTATCCCCGCAAACGTTTGCGTTCAGCTTCAGTCGCTTGTCATCGCCCATCGTGTTGACTATATGGTCGTGAACGTAGCCTACTCATTATAATTAAACAAGGGAAGGTCGCTGACTTTTATCTGTACGGGGCCTAGCTCCCCGACAGGACAGACTCGGTTACTGTTAAACCCAAGAGAGATCGCAATCTTGTGTAATTTCCGTTTAAGCATATTGCTTCCTACTGCTGTTGTCAAGCTGTCATTCAGGGTCCGATATTATGAGAATAGCATATACATGCACGCTGTAAAACTAATCCCATCCCTGTTGAAACAAGCACGAAGCTTATACAGTATCCTCGGCGCGTCTATGTTTTAAAACAATTTTGTATTGAGGGCGAATTTACCTCCTATTTCACTCGATGCATGAATGAAAGAAAAACACCACACATTTAATCCCTTTTTATTTAAACGAAACTCCCCTGGTGCTTATACATTGTGTTGTGTTATTACAGATATGGTTCTCATCCACTATCATATTGCCTCTGTGTTTGAGCCACTGGTTTCAGGTCTGGGTTCTGTGTGTTCATCTAATTGCAGCCTGTTCTAAAAGATTCTCTTTAGTAGTAAAACATGATTTGAGTCCTGTGCCCTGAGGCCATGCTGCTGATGCTTCCACGCGGCCCCCTGTCTCTATTTTGTAATCTACTATGTTGACATTAGAGAGAGTTTGTTAAGATTAGATTACATCCTGCTCAGGACCCAGTAATTGGGTTATGGCGGCACATTTTCTCCTGATCCTAGTCTTTCTCTATGGTTATCTCCTCTGTCCTTCCCCTTCGTTTGCTGCTCATCTCTGCCCCAAATTCTTCCCACTTATTTTTAATGTCCTAGACAAACAAAGATGATCTTATCTTTCTTAAAACTGCTGGAATTCCCCCTGTATATTTCTCTGCAAATATGTGGCTATAAAATAGTTTATAAGGCCACCATTATCTAAGCCGTTAGCTATACAATTGTTTATAGTGCCCCTGTGTCTACACTAAAGGCCTTTTATTCAAGTCAAATGAAATGATAAAGTTGTCATTTCATTTTATTTGCTTGCCCTCCTTCTTTTCCCCTGTCATCTTTGTTTCAATGTGCTATTTAGCCATGCTTTCATTTGAACTGATGTTGAAACTGTTGGTTTTTTGTTTTACACAATGCCCTCTGTAATAGCTGGTGCTGAAGTGGTTCCCATTACTGTAACATTAGGGTCAGGGTACTTGTCCCAGGTGCTCATTTCAAGTGATCATATCCATTCATGTGTAACAACAAGCCACGGCTGTTGTTACACACAATGGGGAAGATCACAGGTGAAGTCTCTTCCGAATGACATAGAGCAGGGAAATGCTGCTGGACTCACTCGGACATATGTCTGAGTGAGATGCAACAAATGCAGTTAATAAGTATATATTTTTTTATTCTGTATTTGTGGTGGAATTGATCATCATAGAATCATTCTATTTCATTTCAGAGGTTGTCTGGAGTTTACCAAGCCTTTGACACTTTGTATCTGCTGATTGAGCTCTTCTGTAAATCAGTGGCTTTTATAAGGGTGGCTTCAGTTTTGAATACTGTTAATAAATCATTGTTTGTTATACCTAATGAAAGAATTACATACACATACACAATTCAATCAGTATCTTAATTATCAAGAACAAATATATTTTGGTCATTGCGGCTTAGAGCTACTATTTTTGTAGTGAATTTGCTTGTGTTTAGTCAGTGTAAACTCTTATAGCTGACAGTCTGTATTTTTCTCCTCCAACCAGACACAGAGAGCTTAGTCAATGGGAATCACCAGCCGTGTCCCACCCAGTCCCCCCCAGCTCCCGGAGAGAGAGTACAGTCTGAACACAGCGCCATCGTCAGCTCCATGGAGAAGGACCTGCAGGACATCATGGACTCCCTGGTGATGGACGACCTGCAGCCTCCCTCCTCGTCCTCCTCAGACCCCAGAAAGCCTCCCGGGGTGGGTCACTCCATGGCCCACTCGCCCCTCTCGCCTATGCTCAACGGAGGTGGGCACTACTTGCTCTCTCCACCCACCAGCCCTGGGGCCATGTCGGTGGGCTCCAGCTACGAGAACACGTCCCCACCATTCTCCCCTCTCTCCTCGCCCTCGGCAGCCAGCAGCGGCAGCTTCACCAGCCCATCTCCCAGTGGGGGTCCCCAGCAGGCCCAGAGTTCATCCTCTCTGCCCCCAGTGCCTGTACGCTCCTCCAGCTACAACTACAGCACCCAGCCCATACAGCAGCCAAGGACTGGGCTGCCTAGCTACAGCAGCAGTAGCAGTGTTGTGGGGCAGAAGTTTCAGGAAAGCCCCAGGCTTCAAAGGAAGGTCCTGCTGGATGCCCCTCCCAGCCCCAAACCTGGACGCAGAGGCTTTGGCCAAGACGGCCATGAGAGCCCCCGACAGATCCATCCGCTGTCCTCCACCGAGTCTCTCACTAGCCGGAACATTGTGCCAAGCAGCCCCCGGCTCACGCCCAAGTTCCCCACCTGCTCCTCCCCGTCCCCCACCAGCCCCAGGACCACGATGCTCCAGGAGCGGCCCGCCAGCCCCTTCATGGAGCAGCCCGGCCTGGCCGACCGCTCGCTCGCCTCCAGCCCCTCCAGGCACCTCACCTCGCAGCCCATGAGGGCCTTCCAGCCCCCCCTGGACCCCATTGTCCACATCATCCAGGGGTCCCCGGGGCTCCAACCACCACCACAGAGCCCGCGCTTGCTGCAACCTCCCGAAAGCCCCAAAATGGCCAGGAGAAATGCCGAGCTGAATGGAGGAGGCTGTGGGAGCAGCATGAGAGAGCTGCCCCCGCTCAGTCCCTCCATGGCACGCAAGGGGGTGCCTGTGCTCCCTGGGGCCCTGCCAGGCTCCATGTCTAGGCTGAGAACTCCCGACAGCCCCTCGAGTCTGGGCAAGCTGATCCCCGAGAGCCCCCGGCTCCGACGCAAGACAACGTCCACCTCTGAGGATCCGTTTGGAAGCAGAGGGATCCGAACTCGCAGCCCGTCGCCCACCTCCATGATGACGATGGACGGAGTCACCGGTAATGGTGGTCTTGAGTCGAGGAAAGCCAGCTTCGGGAGCTCTCTGACCCCGGCCTACAGCCTTGGCTCCCTGCCGGGCTCGTCCCCCGTGGCCAGCCCCCGGAGCCACAGGAAGATGTCTGGCGGCGGGCCCCGGGAGATGGGGAGACCCCACCCGCTCATGAGGGAGCGGAAGAACAGCATCACGGAGATCAGTGACAACGAAGACGAACTGCTGGACTACCACCGGCGCCAGCGGGAGGAGAGGCTCCGCGAGCAGGAGATGGAGAGACTGGTGAGTGTTCTTTGAGCTCATTAACTATGTACTGTTTATCTTTGCAAAAGAGTCTCCGTGGCAACAGACAATAACTGCTGATTGGTTTTACCCTATAACAGGGTAAAACCAATCAGCAGTTAATGTCTGTTGTATAGTAGAATCAAACTTGGACGATGCAAAAGTGAAGGTAAAACGAAGTAAGCTATAGCTTCCTTGTCTAACAGTGGTAATAAGTTATTACTTATTATTACCTGCCACAATTTATATTACCTGCCGCAAATTATATTATTGTGTAGATAAATGGCACCATTTACAATCTACAATACAATTGATAATGGCTTTATTCCAAAAGTTACATGAAGTATATTCGCCGATTCTGCCGCCGTTAGTCACAAAGAATTTGTACTGCTCTTATCTGTTGTATCAAGAGGGTGGTTTCAGGAACAGATAACAACTTTAGTGTGACCTTATTCAGGAAGGGAGTGGGGAGACATGGGTATCAATGGGATCTGTGTGTAGAAGGAGGAACCTGCTATAACCAAACTGTCACCTCATGCTGTCTCAGGGTGCCTGGTGGTCCCCGTGGCAACAGCATTGTTTGTTGTCTCCTCCATGCTAAACTTGGAGGGACGTCAAAGGATGAGGCTGAGGGGTGGGGGCTGGGGGTGCCCCTCCAGTTCTGGCTCTAGTCTGGGAGTTTGAATGAAACCATTGAGACAATGTGCCATAAAACGCTTTCTTGTTGCTTGTGTGGGTTCTCCAGGAGAAGGCATCGGCTCTGCTTGTAATTACAGAGTTGGTGTTCAAAAGGGTTGATCACTTGTCGGCAGTTTAGTTATGGTTAATCTCAGATCCAGCAGTCCTACTATGTTATAGCAGAACTTCTGAGGGGAGACGGCACAGAGCCTGGGCCGGAAACCAAAAACCTGAAAGGGGCGGAGTTATGCCTTGTTCCCAGTTTCTGAGAGAAACTCATTCGCTCACGTGGATGAAGCTTTCAGAAGGGGATTTCTACAGTGGCCAGTTTACACAGTGTTGATTGGAAACCTTTGCAGACACTTTTTTACATTTTACTAGTGCTGGCTGAGTTTGTGCTCGCTGTTAATAGCCAATTACGCGCTTACAGATCCCCGCCTCCAGCAACATGATTGGTCGAAACAAATATGAAACGAAAGAAAGTGAAACCTGTTCACCCAGATTTGAACTTGTCTGCTATCAGACTTTAGATTATTAATCTAAAGTCTGATTTGTGAGACTAAGGTAGAAGTAACAACATGACCTTCCTGCTTTGTGTGTACCAATCCTTGTTTAAGGTCAAGGCTAACCAGTCGTTTGTTATTGCCACATTTCACTATTAAACCGCAGTGCTTTTATCCTGCTCACAAGTACTGTGTACTGTACAAGTACTGTGTACTGTACAGATATGTTGCTTTAGCCCCACAGTCCTTCGTTCTAAAAAAGTTAGATTATTGCTGAAGAAAGCATAGAATTGTGTGTCATTGTCCTCCACAAACTCACACATTTCACACATTGGTTTCCAATAGTCCAAGATTGAAATAAGTGTGTGTGTTAAATATTGTGTGTTGAGCGCTTTAGACTTGAAATAGTTCCAGCTCTATTGTTGACCTGTCTCTTGGGTAAACACGCCATGGTAAATGCCAGGTGAGCAGTACAGGGGCTAGTGTTTTGACCCAGTTTAATGTTTAAGCTTGTCATTAACTATTCAAGCTAGCTCGTTGTGAACTGTAGAGCAATAATAGCTTTGCTACAAAATGTTATATCTGTAAATTCCCTATGTTATAGCCTATCCCCTTGTTCAGAATTTTTTTTTTCTCCGTTTAACAACCTTTTAACCTTCATTGTTATAAGTCAGAGAAAATACATAAGACATAAGATGTGTGCAAACTCCACATGAATAATTAAAAGCTGCCATCAGCAATTTTTGCTGCTCTGTTTTGATTAAATTGTGTTTTGATTGAGTATCATGGTTCTCATGCATTTGGATCTATAGCATTGAGTAGTCAAACAAATACATGAGAACCATGAGACTCAATCAAAACACGATTTCATCAAAACAAAGTGGGACGAGCAATGACACTGAGCATTTAAAATGGGTACTGCAGTCCAAAATTCACAATATTGGAGGGAGTTGCTCACGTGGGTTGCCATGTTGAGGACACATGTTGCCGAGCACAAAATTATATTTTGAGTAGGGCTGGGTATCGCCACTGAGTTCCCGAATTGATTCTATTCCGATTCACAATGTCCCGATTTGATTACCGATTCGATTTCTGATTCGATTCAATATCGATTTGGTTTGGGATATTTCAGTTACCTTACCAATTTTGCTTGGATATGAAAGAGATTATCAGAGAACTAATGCTGTAAATTGTACAAGGAACCCTCTAACCAGGTGCATTATTAAAAATATGAATGTTTACACATTTAAGAATTGACCCCAAAGCAGTTACATTAACTTACTTTTTATTTAACATGACCAACACACTACAGCATTACTGTAGTCTAGCCCATTTCCAAACTTTGTAAAATATGAATACAGAAAATGGATACATACAACATGACTGAATCGTATGCAATAACTAATATATTATTTTATTATAAAGTTTCATAAAAATATATACACACATAACAATACAAACTGTAGGAGCCAAATTATGTTTTAATATACATTGTGTATGTTTTTAACATTTGTTTGTTCCCTATATTAATGTAACCTTTCTTATGATAATCATTGTGTTGCGATTATATATGGGTTCTTATTGTTTTTGTGCTAGGGCTGGGCGATATGGCCAAACATTTTATCATGATAATATTTTTCATATCAGTCGATATAGATAATTATCGCAATATATATATGTACATTCATTATTTCTGTCAAGTTAAAAGGCTATTTTTTGCTCCCGAGTAATAGCTGAAGAATGGGATACTGCAATCTTAAGTATCTGTCGATGCCGATCTGATATACCAATGTTTTTTTTTGTTTCATTAAAAAGCTGAATATTAGTCTAGCCCATTTACTAACTTTGTAAAATATTAGTAAAATGATACATAGATGACATGAATTTCTCTTTTATAAATGTACATTATGTGGCAGATCACCACTGCATAATACATATTGATAATTTCCATCACTATATAATTGACACAAAACATATATACACACATATACAACATAATACACGCTTATGTTATGCACTACCAACACTGATTCAACCCAACATAATTAACATGAACCACCAATGGTTTCGCCTTTGATACACTCTGCGGATGCGCAGCGTATCCATAGGCACAGACAAAGAAAGGGACAGCTACGCTTTTCTCAGGTCCGCTAACCCGGAAGTGGTGGCTGTGTTAAACTTTGGATAAAGAAATGAGTTCGGTCCATGTCCATGCTGTATATTGGATATATATACTGTATTTTGACTTGGCGTTTCCTTAATCTCTGATGACATATCATGGTCATTTTATGATTTAGTACAGTACATTTCTTAAATATAGCTCCTTTAAGACGCCACATAATCACGGCAAGTGAAATAATAGTTATAGCAGGCCCCACAGGTGTGGGCTATGGATACCTCAGTGTGTTGTGTTTCTAGCAAACATAGACGCTCGTATCTCTTCTAAGGCGCTGGGTGTGGCGCCGCAGGGCCTGTAATTAGCCACAGTTGACTGTGTTGTGATATCTTCCTCTTTTTTTTGCCCTGAAGCTTTTCCAAAATTGGCAATATTAAACGCCGCCCAATACTCATTCTGACAATTTATCAAACAAAACGAGAACAAATATGGAACAGTCCATGGGTTGTCACAGTTTCCATGGGGAAAGAATCTACATAGCATAGTTGAATTGCACACTGTGGATACGATATTGTTGTGATTATTTTAATATGGGTTCGAAGATCACAAGGATCTTGTGATCCTTCCTAAAATTAGAAGCTATGTTATTGTTGTGCATTTAAAGAAATGCAATACCTATGCTGAAATATGCCACAGATTTTTACAATTGTTAACTGCAAATGAACTAACTAGGTTTAATAGGGTTTGCTGCTGTGGTAGAGGATAATTAAGTTTTTGTCTTCTGAAATTTGTCTCATTTGTTTAAGATATAGTAGGTTGCTAACTTATTGCGCTCTGACCTTAACACTAGTTATGCTCTTAGTTGCTTGTTTAGGAAGTTAATGCACTTACGATTTCTGGTGACTAGTAGTTTTCTTGCCTACCTATGTGCTTATTGGAAGTCGCTTTGGATAAAAGCGTTTGCTAAATGACTGTAATGTAATGTAATGTAACAACGATACAATATTCCCTGCACACACAATGACAAGTATTTAATTAATTCATAAAAGATTATGCAGTGTTGTAGATGGATGACATCCTGGTGCATCTGAACCATCAGTCACCTGGACCATAACAATATTTGCTTTCATGATTGAATATTTGCGGGGATTAAAAGTTCTCCGGGCCTGGGAGTGAAGGGGTATTTTGGAGGTGGCATGGGGTGGAGTTTGTGTGTGTGTGTGTGTGTGTGTGTGTGTGTGTTGTGGGGTGATGAAGAGTTAAGGTA
>OMNO01065859.1:0-10779 GCA_900303215.1 Trachyrincus scabrus
GTGGAACTGCAGGTAGGTTATGAACCGGTCATCATAACATTTAACTGTTCTGTACTTTTATTCTGTACTTCTATTATTTATGATGCTGCTACCACTCACTACGGTGCTGCACTACAGTCACTTTAAAAAGTTCTTTGCACCATCATCCATATGTATATATCATCTATTTGTTCTACAACTGTTCTTTTATTATTGTTATTTTATTGTGTACAGTATTGTTATAACAGTGTTGTTTAGAGTATATAGTATAGCACAGGGGTCGGCAACCTATGGCACGCGTGCCAAAGTGGGCACGCGAGGTCATTTACACTGGCACGCGGAGCAATTTTATAAGATTTAAGAATATATATATCTTCATGTATTTTCCGCGAGAAATCGCCGCGACGCAACGCGTCAAAACTCTCCGTATGTAAATGTAAACCTCCGCTGTCTTCACTGCAAGCAGCTTTACTTACACAATTGAACTTACAGCTGTGAATCTGCGGTGCAAGCTGGGTCTTCTGCAAAGACCGCAACGAAAAGTAAATCGCAAACAGGTTTAAATGACGCAATAAAACATGATTAAATAACAATCTACTACCATTTCCCCCCCCATGAATGCAATACACTTCTGTAGTTTTCACCTGCCCCTTCTACACTTTACTCCACTCTGCTTTCCACTCTATGGGATTACAGCCTCAAATTGTACATTTAAAATGCTGCAATTTTGTTTTTCAGTTATGATAAATGGTGTGCATTGGTTTCCAACATTCAAGAGGAATCTCTCAGATTGGTGAGTATAATTACCTTTCCTTATCCGAAGAGTTTTTCAATACATACATACGTACGTACATACTGTACATACATACTAGGGGTGTAACGGTTCAGTTCGTTTCACAGTTTTTGGTCACAGTGTTCGGCTCGCTACTATTGTTTATATATACACATTGTTCCGTGTGGTTGCAGCTGTAAGTTGGAGAAGGCTGGAGGTCTTCACCTGACGGGTGGATCAGAGATCACCACGACAACCAACATGGTATGCAGTCACCAGGTGTATCGTCAAGCCAAACTAAACTGTTTTCCTTCTAGACAATTTATATTGTTATGAATTTCCAACGTGCATAATTCAGCACGCTGCCTCGAGGCTGAGGGCTAGCACTGTACCCTAAAAGTCAACTCGTCGTTCAGAGAGCCCGACTCAAGGTCGAACAATCGCTGTTATTTTATCTGCAGTATTATAACCGAATAAAACTGATACAGCGGCTTAAGATACAGGAATTCCATTACATATGAATCATGGGAAAGAGAACATCATTATTACAAGAGAAGGCTTCATGAGGAGACGTATTTCATTGACGGGCAAATGCTGCAACGGCGAGAAAACGACCCGGACCATTATTAAAAAGATCTGGTCGAGCTATGCATGTCAACTGATTGATTGGCGTGATCTATACCAATGGTATTGATGAATCCCTAACATTCCTAATCTATATCTTGCAGTCTTATGAAGAGGGCTGCTCCGAAATAGTCTTTCATATATCAGAGATTACCTTTGCTACTGATGAAGACATCAGTTGTTCGAATCAAGAAGCGGGAGGAGAAGAGGACGAGGAAGCAGAGGACGCCGAGGAGGAGTTTGATGACTCGGGTCTGGAATGGGGGAAGGACGCCTTTCTGATTCTGACCAATTGGAGATGGATGACACGGATGAAATGAAATGTCATCCTAAAGTGCATAAAAAGGGCAGTGAACTTTGTACAGATTGCGGTGTGTTTTTCTGTGTGGGCAAGACTCACACATGCAAGTACAAAATGAAGCCAATTTCCTGCAATTTTTGTGGCAAGAGGTGCAAGGATGAGGCGGCCCTAAAAGGTCACAGCAGAGTCCACGAGGAAGACTACGAGCACTGCTGCAAGTTCTGCATGGCACCCTTTAAAACGAGACTCGATAAACTGGCCCATCAGAGGGCCCACACCCCTAATAAAAGGCCCTATAAATGCCCCGACTGTGCAATGACGTTTTCCAAGCACCGTGTGCGCAGTTTCCATTTGAAACAACACAGGGGCCCCACTAGCGTTTCATGTCCCCATTGTCCTTTGGTCTTCACGACTGCCCACTGCATCAAGAGACACATGCTAGTGCACACCGGCCAGAGGCGGTTTGTGTGCATGTTCTGCATCATTCAGCCAGCGTGGCCACCTCACGTCCCACCTGTGCCTGCACACCGGGGAGAGCCCTACCGGTGCCAGCACTGTGACAAGAGCTTCAATCACAACGTGAGCCTGAAGAGTCACGTTATGCGGTACCATAAAGGAGCTTCCGACTCGGGGCCTAGGGAACCCACCGAGGAGATGATGGAGAAGACAGAACCACCCGTACCCGGGAGAGGTGAGGGGAACGAGAAGGAGATGAGCACTGAGGGTGTTATCGATCAAGACCCCAAACTCAAAGAAAAACCAAAGAAGCAGATCAGGAGGAGTTATTATAGGTCCACTGGTAGACCCAGAGGGAGGCCCAGAATAACAGCGGAGGAGATGAGCTTGAGTCCTGCTGTGCAAGGGGAGGCCCTGGACCAATCACAGCTGACCTTCCAGAAGAGGACGAGGCAGGCCCTGGACCAATCACAGCTGACCTTCCAGAAGGGGGCGGAGGAAGAGCAGGCCAGCCAGAGACCAAATACCTTCAACACTGCAGAGAAGGATTTGAACCAGCACCCTGAGGAGGAGAAGGCTAAGAAGCAGCTGGACGTAGAGGAAGGCCGTTAATAGATTAGTCTGAACATCATGATTGGTCTAAATCTAGAAACTATTTGTATGTGTTCTCTCTTTACTCTAGGATAAAACCGTAGTATATTGCCATTTTATACGTGATATGAATATCGGATGGGGTGTGATGTCTTTCTTTAAAGCCTAAGAAATTATTATTTTGAAAATACATTAACAAAATAAATAACTGGGGCTGATGGTGAGTCTTTCATGTGAAATATTTGACTGTGTAATTGTTACCCATTCTTCCCTGACCAGACCTTATATTGTGCTTCCTAAATCAGGTCTGGTGACGTCGGTCAAACTAAAATCTTAACAGTGGCTCTGTCTTAAGTATGCAGCCTGGCTGAAGGATTGTGATTTGAGGAAAGTGGTGATGATTGTTGTTGCCTAACATCCTTTTCTATTCATATTTGTAAACAAATAATTGTGTTGCAACTGTCAACACTACAATCAAATTGTTTCTTTCCAGCCGAACAACCATGGCTGTCCGTGAGTCCTGTTTCTGAGAGCCCTTGTACAGTTTGACACGAGTACCTACTAAATACACATAATGCCAATGAAAGGACCCATCCTTAAGGATTATTAAAAAATAACAGCAAAAAAAAGAGTACATTTGTGTTGCATAAGTGTTGCACCTTGTAAAGCTTTGTCTGTTTTTCTGGTAACTTTACCATAGCGATCTGGCTAGCAACAGTGCAAGCCAATCACGCGTCGCGGCTAGAGGTCTCACCTGCGGCGGTCAGTGGAGCTGCTCCGCGGTGCCGGTAGGAGGGCTGGGCGGAGGCCAGGTACAGGGACATGGCTTCCTGCAGCAGCTGTCTGTCACGCTCCCGCTCTCTCCGATTGGCCTGGGACCGCGCAGAGGGACGGCCGTAGCCGTGCCCTCCACCAATGGGGTATAGGGATCGCTCTACCTCGTCTGCGTACCTGTGCTGTGTTAATGAGGGGGAATGTTCACCTGTAAGTTGACGCAGGTGACTGTGGTGCGATTGTACATGTGTGTGTGTATGTGTGTGCCATGCCTGGTGCTGGTATGCGTAGGGGTCCATGGAGGCGGTCCCCATGTGGAGGGGAGAGGGAGGGGGCTCAACGATCATGTAGTCCAGGTAGTTCTCCACAGACTTGGAGCTGTGGTGGTGGTTCTGTTTGGACCTGGTCAACCCAGAGACCCAGACAGTTTAAATGGACCAATGAAAAGAACCCAGGGGAGGGAGGGTTTACTCTGATTGGTTAAAACAGACAGATGTAGATATGGCTAGAGCATAGAGACTGGTAGTTACAGTACATAGAGACAGGAGTGCTATAGTAGTGACTTACTGGGACAGGAGTGCTATAGTAGTGACTTACTGGGACAGGAGTGCTATAGTAGTGACTTACTGGGACAGGTCTTTAGCGTTGCGTGTCGTGTGAGGAACTCTTTTCAGCTCCCTGGATATGATGTACTGTGTGATGTCATCCTGCCACGACAGATCTACACACACACGCAAGCAGTCACATGCACACACACACACACACACACATAATAAACACAACAATAAAATGTTATTCTTTGCCATACTTAAATATACAATATATTTTTTAATCTATGATTTATTAATCTAAGAGAAATTGTGTGATGGACACAATTGCTAATTTATTTAGCTCTTGTATTCCTCAGCCTGCCACCAGAGGTCACTCTTGAGTCTCCTAATAGTGTGTTTTATTTGTCGTGACTTGAACTGTTATTTTTTTTGTGTGTATTAATTAAAACGGTGTAATTTCTGGCTCTGTCACAGAGGGGAAGAGCTGAACAACATCACAGTTAATATAATTATACATTAACCATGCGTCATGTCGGTCTTACCGTGCAGCATGAGCTGTTTGAGGACCTCCTGCATCCTCTTGAGGACCGGCACCGAGACCTGGTACTGGACCCGGTACTGGACCTGGGCCTGTTTGGAGCTCCGGCACTGGCCGAACAGTCCATCTGTAACACGCAGCCAGGCCCGCGGTTAGCCTCATTACGAGTAGCAACATCGTGTCTAAGAACCATGGGCCTGGTTCTGAACGGCAGCTGGGTGGGGGACTGAAAGATGGCCACTAGGTGAATAAGGCCCATGATCCCCATCATAAGAGCTCTACCTCTCGTAAGCCTCGTCACTTATACTACTTAGTAAACATGTTAGTGTGTTGCTGTGGTCGTGACTGGACACTCGGCCACCCCACCTGATGGCTACCGGCTAACTCACTAGCCAGCGCCTCTACACCACCGTGGACGTTACTCTTTATGTTTCCAACAATTACATTTTTACTTAAAACGTTGCGTGTAATGCTACCATTACGTCTGTCTGTCCATTATGAACCCGCCCTGTGTTCCTTAAGGTTTCTCCTTCAGGGAGTTTTCCTTCTGGGGCCTAGGGTTAGGGGCCCTGTGCTAGGGTTAGGGGCCCCGTGCTAGGCTTAGGGGCTCTGTGCTAGGGTTAAGGGCCCCGTGCTAGGGTTAGGGGCTCTGTGCTAGGGTTAGGGGCCCCGTGCTAGGGTTAGGGGCCCCGTGAAGCCCTTTGAGACGGGAACTGGGATTAAGGGCTATGGAACTAAAATTGACTTGACTTGTGTTCGTAAGTCAATGGTATATAGCCTACTATATTAAGCATAAGTATAACAAAAAATAATTTCATTCATATTTATTCAATAATAACATATTGTAAATAAAATAATATTTGAAGTTGTATTTTTAATTTACTTTTTAACAAATGTACTAAATCACATGAATTAATTCATACATATAAAATATTAGTATATATATATATATATACTGTATATATATAACTGATATATACGATGAGAATTGGCAGATGAATCTAACGTGAGAGAAGTAGTAGTAGTAGTTGTGGTGGTTTGGAGGGTTGAAGGTTTGGTAAACAGCCTGTGAGTCACGGTAGAGCCTCATTAGACTGTCCCTCCTCCATGTGTTTCAGCAGCTTCTAAACCTCCAGCCTCATTATCACGATCGGACCGCTAAAACATGACATACTGTTCCTCCTAACAAGCACACACACACACTAACAAGTATTTTCATAGTTGATTATCATTTAGTCTCTAAAATGTCATAAATAATTGGAAATGCCCAATTATTTACATGTTAAGTGTTAAATGTGCTTGCCTTCTGCCATCTGACAGGGAGCAAAGAAAAACAAAATGATTCATTTTATAATGATACATAAACCAATTATTTACATTTCTGAAGCAATAAGCAGCAAATGTTTGGTATTTGTACTTTCTAAATGACTTAATCGATTAATAGATTAATTTTTATCGACTAATTGTTGCAAAATACATTCCATAATGTATATACACAGTTATCTAATTTGAAGAAGTGAGTTATTGACATCTTCATGACTAAAATGAGTATTCATTATTACTATATGATATATAGTATATACGTATGTGATAGATACGGGGTATTCATTATTACTATATGATATATAGTATATACGTATGTGATAGATACGGGGTATTCATTATTACTATATGATATATAGTATATATGTATGTGATAGATACGGGGTAGTTCACAGGCTATTCTGCAGATGCGTTTTTGGTGCATGGATGAATCACCACCAGCGTATCCCTTGTCCCAGTGTCACACTGTCATCTGTTCCACTCCACTGGGTAGGCTGCTACTACTATCATGTATATGTAATACCCATCCCTCTCTCTCTCTCTCTCTCTCTCTCTCTATGTATCTAGCTGAGTTCCTGTACATCTATATTATGGATTGTATGATCCATGTAACTGCACTACAAATCACAGGTCATTCAACACAATTCAAGGAGGGTTAAAAGTGTTGACTCATCAGTGTTGTAGTACGGAGGGATAGTGACTCCTCTAATTAAGAGTGTGTTTCCTGGTGTCTCTGCTCCCCTCTGGGAGTCAGGCTACACTGACTCAAAGAATAGAGAGAGTGAGGAAGAGGAGGAAGACATGACGTGTGAAGAGATAAAGTAAAAGTCTTGCTATTATAACATTCAGTCATTTAGATTTTATTATGATTGTGATGACGATGATGGTGATGATTATTATGATGATGATGATTATTATTATGGTTTTTTTTCTGTGCACATAATTATTATTATGATCCAAACACAAAAATAGAGTGAATCTGGAAATGGGACTAACATAAAAGTAAATTATGATAAAAATGATCAATGATACAATTTAATTCATCTGAATCATTGCCAGCTTCTGAGGATTTCATATTTTTGCCTCTTGTTCTGTCAGGCATTTTTTATGATGCGCTGCCTCACTTTAATTGATCAGAACATTATGTTCCTGAAATACAGTCCAATATATTCATGCAGGATTATCCACTGTATTACATTCTGTCAGCATAACTGTATTGAGTTGCTGGTTCAACACCAGTGCTAGCAATCAAAAAGCTACTATCAAAGACAGTAGAGAAAGAAGAAGCTAATACAAAATATCAAACAGTTCCATAACATAAAATATTATCACGAAATACATAAATATATAATATATATATAATAAATACACAGACTCATCCTGGATGGATGGAACCTGGATGTATTGTTGGCTCAGGACACGGCTTAGAAGAGGCAAATGGTTTATTTATATTTATCTGCCTTTATTGATTTCATCCTTTTTACTTGTAGTACGAATGTCCTCTAATGAAATGGGAGATGTGCCTACATGTTAGACGCTGCATCAGAGACTATTCCATGGTGAAAGGTGAATGCTTTGAAAGGCAGTTATTATTTATGGTATGAGATTCACAGAGCGTTGCTTCCTGTCCTGTAACAAAGGGTGTATGATGAAGAAAACACACCACGCTCTAACAAAATCTGAGAATTAGAAATCTGAATGTCTTTATTATAACCAAATTAATACATTCAGAGAGAGAGAGATCAGAGGAAGAAATCCATGGAAGAGGGACAATGCAACAATCAACAATCAGAAGAAATACATTTTCTAAATTTGAAATCTAAATTTTCTTATAATAAAATTCTATTCTATTATAGTATTTATATAAGTATTATTAACAATACTTATTATCATATTTTGTTTTTAGTTTTACATTGTGGTATAACATGATAAGCATGGCTAGTCAAATTTGATTTTGACATTGATTTGTAACTGAAACACAGATGTGTGAAGAACACGCGGACGCTTTTAACTTGAAATAACTAGAATGGAATCCCGGCCTATTTCTGTGCCTTGAATCCTCATTTTGTATTCTGTTGAATAACGTGTGTGTGGCTGAAGTGCGTAAGAGCGCGTCAGTGACTCATCGGTGTATTAGCACAGCCATTGCATGGGCGTCGACATCACTGTGATGTCACCGTTGCCACAGAGACAGTGGAGTAGGGGCGGGGCTTAGATGATGATGTAGACACAGAGAGAGAGAGAGAGACCTTGATCTCTGTTTGTATTGCTTCATGCACCCTGAATGCCAACAACCTTGGTGTGTGTGTATGTGTGTGTGTGTGTGTGTGTGTGTATCATTGTCCAGTTGCAGGGTTTATGAATAATTATTCTTATTATAATGTCTTGTTGTGGGTCCAGATTCATTGTTCTGTCACTCTTAAATGTTTTATATCATATTTAATATTTGCTTTAAGAACCATCACAAAGTATCTGCATGGATAGAGCTATATAGATTGTTATTATAACAATGATATAAGGAAATAATAAGGAAATAAAATGTATGTGTGTGTCTGTGTCTGAGTGTCTGTGTGTGAAAGAGATTGTGTGTGTGTGTGTGTACTCACCATCTGAGCAGAACTGTTCCAGTGAGCAGAGTTTTCTCTCAAACAGACAACCTGGGGTTGACGGGCAGAACAGTTTGCAGGAGAAAGACGGAGACAAAGAGAAGCAAGAGACAGGTTAGCTACTAGAAATACAAAGTGTGACTGTGACGACTGTAAACAAATGAGTCGATGAATGCACTGTGACTGTAACCTCAGTGTTGGCTGGACCCCTGCAGAGATGCTTCTGTCTTTCAAAGCTTCTGAGACAAGAACAGTCTTCAGATCTTCAATAATAAAAGCAGGGACAACAACGAGAACGTCTGTCAAGCATTACATAAAGCTACGGTAACCACGGGAACCAGTCCATTGGAACCAGTCCATTGCCACCCTGTACTTCATTTACTAAACATGCACTTTCATTAGTGTGTGAGTGTGTGCACTTGTCTGACCAACATGGAGACATGTGTTCCACCTGTTGAATATTTCACTGCAATGTGGGAACAAGCATCTGGATTGGAGCAAATAGTAGGATATCAAATGTGTGTGTGTGTGTGTGTTTGTGTGTGTGTGCGTGTGCGGGTTGGAAAAGCACCACAACATCAATCATTACTGTGACAAATATAGCAAGTCACCAATGGCTTCTAGATGAGGAGGCCTGAAACAGGTTGTGTGTGTGTGTGTGTGTGTGTGTGTGTACATTTTCTAGAATAAAAAACAGCAACTATAACTTGTTGGGTCTGTTCATATGCTATGTATCAATCTCATAATATTACAAAATGTGAATTAGAAAAATGTAATGTAAGATATCAGATATTGTCAGATATTTTATTTTCCATTGTCATAATTCTTCGAATGCATTACATCGTAAGACGTGCATCAAGTGACGTAACGGCACCTATAATAATGAATGTAAAAACTTCATTTGAGATGAGGTTTGATATAGATTTGATATATATTGTATATATATATATATATATATATATATATATATATATATATATATAATGTCACGTATAAATGGTTTCTAAAAGACCACGCATGTGTAAAATGAGAGTCCAGTACGCTTGTGCCATCTAAATCCGGGATGCCGTCACCCCACACAGGAAGGTCTTCACAGAAGACATGAGAGGAACCCAAACAGAGAGGAGGGTCCAGAGATGAAAGAGTGCTTAACCCAGAAGAAGAAAAAGAAAGATTACCCACATCCAAAAAGAAAAACCCCAACAATGAAACATTTCACTTATATATAAGATTGAACAATCACGTCACTTTGGCACGCCAGTCCGGCAACTGTAAAGTTTTACTGGCAAACGGCATGAAATTGTCCGGTGTTTTCTTTGCCACGAAAAGCTTGTTATACGTATGTTTAAATAACCATAAAAGAGCCGTGTGGCGGTTGATTGCGACCCGCGAGAGAACGTCTCCTTCCGCTTCCACGTCCAAAAGTGTCACCTCGTGTTCTCTGTGTGTCTCTCCAGCCAGCCTGACTGAGTGTCTTCCACACGCCGACAGAACCTCTGGAGGTTAAGTTCACCGCTCGCCGCCGGGAGCGGCACCAAAACAACGCCGGCAGCCGGCGTGGATTCATCTCGCCGTAGGAATGCGCCATCCTACGCCTCTGTGGCTGCGAGACGCCAGACGGAGCTCGGATCAATGATAATTGCCATTGGCTGGGGAGCAGTAGGGCGAAGGCATCGAGGGGGCTGGCGGGGGGGATGTCCGCCGGCGAGGACGCCCTCCCCCTCACGTGGACTGCAGGGGGTCCAGCTGGAAGACGTTGTGGTTGGTGGGCGTGGTGAAGTAGAGGGGCTGGGTGGTGGTGGGCACCGTGCGGTTGTCACACGGGCTCTTGAGGCCCAGCGTGCGCTCAAAGTCCAGCAGCTGGCCCATGAAGTTGAAGTTGGGCGAGATGTTGGACTTCTTCATCTTGACGATGTCGTAGGCGTCGTTCATGGACAGCGCCAGCTTCTGCATGAGGTAGGCCACGGTGACCGTGACCGAGCGGCTGATGCCCGCCAGGCAGTGGACCAGGACGCCGCACTTCTGGCCCCGCGCCTCGTCTGGAGAAGAGGAGAGGAAGGGGGGTTAGAGAGCTCTCTGAGAACCAGCTGGACACGCGAAGCAAGGCCGGCGTGACCGGGACTCCTGTCTGAAGTTAGCATGAAGCTAACGTCTGATGTGTGTCTGGGGTCCTGTTGTTCTATACGAGAGACCGAGAGAGGAGCGAGAGAGAGAGAGAGAGAAAGTGTGTGTGTGTGTGTGTGTGTGTGGGGGGGGGTCTTTTG
>OMNO01065860.1:0-13434 GCA_900303215.1 Trachyrincus scabrus
GTGGATGACACAGTGGTGGTGGGCCTGATCTCCGACAATGACGAGAAGGCCTACCTGGAGGAAGTTGCTGATCTGTCACTCTGGTGCCAGGACAACAGCCTCCTCCTGAACGTCACCAAAACTAAGGAGCTGATTGTGGACTTTTGGAGGACATAACAACAGAGGACGTACTCACCACTTGGGATTAATGGGACTACTGTGGAGAGGGTGTGCAGGTATAAATACCTGGGAGTCCACATCACCGAAGATCGCACATGGACCACACACACAGACACTCTGGTGAGGAAGGCAAGGCAGCGCCTTTACCACCTCAGGCAGCTGAGGAAATTTAAAGTCTCCCGGAGGATCCTTCAGTCCTTCTACTCTGGAGCTGTAGAGAGCATCCTGACAGGAACCTTCACTGCCTGGTTTGGCAACAGCTCCGCTCAGGATAGGAAGGCCCTGCAGAGAGTAGTGCGTTCGGCTGAACGCACTATTGGAACTACACTCCCCACCCTGCAGGACTTATACACCAGGAGGTGCAGAACCAGACCCTGCAGGATCATGAAGGATCCTCACCACCCCAACAATGGACTGTTTCAGCTGCTGCACATTTCTGTTGAGCATTGCCACATTTTCATTTCACTGCACACCCTGTGTATGTATGTGACGGATAAACATCTTGAATCTTGAATCTTGAATAATTTCTGCCACAGCCAGCTCTGACAAACTCCTGATACTTGGTGACTTCAAAGCCAGAGTTGGGAATGACCATCATTCATGGAATGGAGTCATAGGTGCACATGGCATTGGAAAATGTAACAGCAACGGCCTTCTGTTGCTGAAAACAAGCTGCGAGTTCAACCTGCTCATCACCAGCACGTTATTCCAACTACCAAAGTGCAAGAGAAATTCATGGATGCATCCACGTTCACACCACTGGCACTTGATTGACTACATCATCGTGAGGAGGAGCGACCAGCACGATTTCAGGGTGACCAAGGCTATGTGTGGTGCTGAATGTTGGACTGACCATCGTCTCATCATTTCCAAACTTTACCTCTGGATCAAGCCTCCCAGACGCTCCCAATGAAAAAGACGTGTCAAGCATTTTAAAGGGAAACTTTAAAACCACCTGGACCCCATTTTCCCATTAATTTGGGGTCTAACTGACTAATGTGGACAATTCTTTTTTAAATTGGTCCAGTATTGAGTGAGACCGCAGCCACGAAACATCTGCATTGTAACCCTTTGGGACAATTGTGCCCGTCAATGTACATCCTCTAAAAGTGCTTGTTTTTGCCACTGACAGGCTCAGATTGTTATAAGTGTTTGACAACATTATGGAAAATTCTTGCTCTGAAATCAGCTAAATATTCAGCTATGACTTTGAAAATCTTTTAGATAACATTAAGCTACGCTTTCTGTAGTCCAACACAACAAACTCCTGCCCACACTCCTGTCTCCAACTCTCACTCACGTTTCCATTGTTCTCTTCTTGCAACAACGCAACTCTCACAAGATTTCAGAGGAAGACTTCTCCTTGAGCGAGTCTTGGTTAGATGCAAGAACAAACAGACCGAAAGTAATAATGTTGTCAAACACTTAATCACATAATCTGAGCCTGTCAGTGGCAAAAACAAGCACTTTTAGAGGACATATATTGACGGGGACAATTGCCCCAAAGGGTTACAATGCAGACGTTTGCGGTTGCGTTGTCGCTCAATAATGTACCAATTTAAAAAATTGTTATCCGCATTAGTGAGGTAGACCCAAAATTATGGGAAAATGGGGTCCAGGTTGAAAAATCCTGAAGTCTCCCTTTAACATCACTTGCCTACAACAGGAACACACCAGACTGGCCTTTGTTGAGGCTCTAGAACAGCTGGAGTCTATAAGCTTTGGGCATACATACGCTGAGGCAACGTATGTATGCCTCAAGACTGCGTTCTACAGTCCTTGAATCATTTGATGTTCCCATACATATACTTCAAGATTGGTTTGATTGGTTGAATGATGCAGAAATCCAAGCACTCCTTGGTGAAAAACATCCCCTGCATAAAGCGTACCTGAATGACAGCAGCTCAAGCTTAAAACTGCCTTCCTCAACATTCACAGGGTTGTCCAGCAGAGACTCAGAGTCATGCAAGACACCTGGCTGTGCGCAAAAGCTGAGGATTCAGTCCCACGCTGACAGCAAGTGCTTCTATGATGCACTCAAGCAGGTCTATGGTCCACAGCACTCAGGAACTTCACCTCTCCTGAATGCAGATGGAACACTCAAGGACAAGGATACTCCCAACAAGGACAAAATACTTGAAAGGTGGGCTGAACACTTCACTGTCAGGCCTGCCACAACCAGAGGCATCTCCCTGCTATCAAGAATCAAAATAATCAAAGAATAATTTTTAACTGTCTAATTGTCCACCTAGACCAGGGTCTGCTCCCTGAGAATCAGTGTGGTTTCAGAAAAGACAACTTACTGCCAGGCAGCTACAGGAGAAATGCCAAGAACAAAATGCTGATCTATATTTGGCAAACATTGATCTAACTAAAGCATTTGACACAGTCAGTCGGGAAGGCCTATGGAAGATCATGGCCAAGTACGGGTGTCCAGACAAATTCATCGGCATAGTGCGCAAACTCCACGATGGCATGATGGGCAGTTTCAAAGACCAGCAAGAACTCTCCGATCCATTTACAATCACAAACGGGGTGAAGCAAGGCTGCATCCTAGCACCAACGCTCTTCAGCATGGTGTTTTCTGGCATGCTGCAAGACCCACTCTAGAACAACAACAACACTGGGATTAGCTTCATCTACCATTTTGACGGTCGGCTATTCAATCTGCAGAGGATGCAAGCCAAAACCAAAGTGAAGGAAGTCACTGTTCGAGAACTTTTGTTTGCTGAAAAGCTTTTCAGCCTGTTCACTTACCTTGGAAATACTCTGTCTCGTGCTGTGTACATAGATCTACCAGGCTATCGTATTACCAAATCTTTTATATGGGTGCGAAGTCTGGTCTACCAGCGCCATGCCAGGAAATTTAACCATCTCCACCTGAGCTGTCTGAGGAAACTGCTGAGGATCAAGCGGCAGGACAGAATCTCTGACACTTAAGTCCTCAGCAAGGCCAATATTTCCAGCATCCCAACCCTGCTTACAAGGGCACAACTCAGATGGACTGGCCATGTGACCAGAATGCCCTGCACAAGACTGCCAAAACAAGTCTTCTTTGGCAAGCTGAAAAGTGGCCCCAAAAAGCGCTACATGGATACCCTGAAAGCCTCATTGAAGAGCTTTGGATCCCTAGCTCAGGAAGGTGCAGTCCAGGAAGGTGCAGTCCTCTGTGAGAGCAAGTGAAGCTCCTGTGCTATGTTGAAGAGGCAGCAGTGCAAATCTGGCAAGGAAGGACTTGTGGCTGCACCTCAGAGCTCTACATCCTCCCTGACCTGTCCAATGTGCCACAGAGACTAACAGGCTCAGAATGGTCCGTTCAGCCATCTGCATCCGCACTCACCAAAATCAAACATAATGAGACGTGCCATGGTCATGATCATCATCAACTATGATGGACGAACAAGTGTGTGTGTATGTATGTGTGTTCATTAGGTATTACATTTCCACCAGGTAGTCTTTTCTTTCTCACACACACACACACACACACACACACACTAGGGTTGGGTACCGTACTCTTTAAGTCTGTACTACCGGGTACCTATTCACGTTAAATCAATTGGTGCCAAATTTCGGTACCTGAGAGCGCATCTGAGTAAGAGAGTAGGCTAGAGTATACGATAGAGAGAAAGAGAGAGAGCGAGACTACGTCACCCCTGCAGCTTGTCAAGTCCAACACAAGCGGTCGCAAGTGTGGTTACACTTTTCAAAACTGCAGACAGCGCTCGCTGCAATAGTTGTAATGCGAACTGCAAAGCTGGCCAGGGAAACACGTCTAACCTGAGGAAACACCTGGTCAAACACAAAATATATCTAAGCTGAGGAGTGTACCATGTTTGATAGCCTGAAGTTTGATAGCCCTGCAGCAGCTAACGTTAGCATGCCTGCAGCCAGCGCCGAATAAGTTAAACCCTCCATGGACGAGGCTGAACTGAGGCATCGACAACTTCATCGACATCTTCAGGTAATGAATTAGCTAGTTGGATAAGTTGTTGCTGGAGATAACTGGGCTTTTTTCACTGTCTTGGTTGACGTTACCTTAGCATTTTTACTAGTTCTAGCCAAAACTCAGCCACTGGCTGCATCCGAAATTCATGCTATTTAGTATGCTAAAACAGTATGGGAGATTTTTTAGTATGTCCGAATCCTTAGTATGAAACCAATAGTATGTGAATTGCATACTATTTACGGGTACATTTTACAATATGGGCAGGGGTGGAAAGAGCAAAAAGAAAATCTACTCAAGTTGAAGTACTGTTATTTTGATTCAATTTAACTTAAAGCATAATTCACGTTTGGTAGAGGTTTGGGTTACCTTGCTATGATGTAACTCCAAATATTGGCGAGATTCGAATTTCATAATCCAAAATAGTGTTTTTTTGTCTCCTCCATTGACTTACATTGCACGGCGAAACATGTCTCAAAGTCACACTTTTAGTACACAAATGAACGCGAACAAAGCAGATTCTGCCAATGTATAAAATAGCCAAACCCGAAAAGCTACTTAATTACAGTAATGAGAGTAATTGTAGTTTGTTACTTTCCACCTCCAGTATGAGTGAATGAATGACCTAGACACACAGTACACCCATGCATTCACAAACACACACACACACACACACACACACACACACACACACACACAAATACATGCATAGGATATACTGTATATATCTAATTAATATATTATTATATATCTATATCATATATATATATCATTATATATATCATCATTATATAATGATATATATATAATGTTGTGTTAATGTTCATATTACTGTTCACCTCTCCTGAATGCAGATGGAACAACACTCCTCACAGAGAAGTGAGGAGTAATACTTCAGCTGCACACTTCAGCGCAGTCCTCAACCAGCCATCATACATAAATGAGGAGGCAATTGTGAGACTGCCTCAAGTTGAAATAAACCAGTCCCTTGTTGTTCCACCGTCCATAGAGGAAACCAGGAAAGCCATAAGCCTCCTCTCATCAGGCAAAGCTCCAGGGTCCGATGCCATCCCAGCGGAAATCTACAAGGGCCTCGCTTAGTCGAAAAAACTGACCGACCTCTTCTAGTCCACGCATGCATCCACAAAGACACACACACACACACACATATACATGCATAGAATATACTGTATATATATATATATAATTAATATATATCAATCTTAATGTTGTGTTAATGTTCACTGTTATTGTGTACTGTACAAATATTTTGACAAATTGTACCAAAGTACAATTTGTCAATTGGCAATATTGTTCTTGAAACCTTCATATATGTTAAAAAATGTAATATATATTGTTGTTGTTGTTGTTATTATCATCAGCTCGTGAGTCGTGTTGTTTACACTCTTGCTTTTATTGACAGGTCACCGTGTCCCACTCTCAACCCGCCCTTGTGTTACAGTGAGAGCTGCAGAAGTTACACCCTTCACCCTGGCGCAGAAGACGTGGTTACCCCGCCAGAGAGTGCCACAGGGCAGTGACCGCGTTCATTGGGACGGGTTTGGGAGATAGGGAGAGGTTTTATTATGTGTGGTGTGTAAAATGTTCTAAATAAATAACAATGTTGAAATTGAGAAGTTTGGACTTATTTTTGAAATGGAATTTTTGTTATTACAGAGAGAGTAAAGTAATGAAAAACGATACTGCACCCCAACCCTAACACACACACACACACACACACACACACACACACACACCCACAGTACTCAGTAACCTTTGAACATAGTGGTTTAGCTCTTTGCACAACGAGCTGCCTGACCACAGCTCATTAGGAGAATAAAAGTTCTTCTTGCCACTCAGGGAAAACAAATATATCCTCTTATGGCCCATTGGGATGCTTTGAGTATCATTATGCAACATTGTTTAATGAACTATGGTGCTCGACTTCGGATTCTGAATTCATCATTCTATCAATATCAATACATATTTTTAACTTTTGTTTAAAAATCTGTATTAACTAAATAAAATGCACAACAAAACTTTGTGTAAGTGTAGGTCTTGTATCTCACTTAGGCCTAGGCTATATATGCCTGGTATATTTTTTTAATTTCCTATGAAAATTGACATTCTATTCCTCAGGTAATTTTTCGTCCATTCATTTATAAACAATTTGTTTTTAAATTGTAACAAGCCTGTCCACTATCTGCATAGTAAAAAATACAAATAAACACTGTATTTTCAACAGCAAATGGGATTAATATTATGCATAGGTAACAGAGTGAAGAAAGTCGTCCAGGTTAACCTCACTCAAAATGCCTTAACAACACTAATCACCAACCTGCTGCAGTCACAGCTGGTCTGATACATCAGACAAGCTATCTATGACAGAAATAACTGGTCGTATATATGTATATATTTAGTTTTACAATTAACAAGTTCTGGTTAATTTAAATGAGGAATAAATGATCAAATATAAATCTAAAAAAAAGAAATCAGCGCTCCAGATGGTTCCAGCACACACAACACACACACAGAGCCTGATGTTAACATACATACACACACGCACACACACACACACACACACACACACACACACACACACACACACAAGCAGATATTTTTACTCCATAGGGTATCTACTTTGCTTAATTGAATGTAAACATATTGTGACAACAGAACAAAGCACCCAATAATTAAAAAAGCTTCTCTGTTGTCATGGCTTGTTGAAAATACACACACACACACACACACACACACACTAAAAAATGTCTTTTGACAAGAAGTAAATAATGTACAGGCTAATTGCTGCACTAAGCTGTTTGCCACATTAATTATTGTGGAAACGTAAATATGGACTGATTATACCACTGGTAGTTTCCCAGCAACCTGATGCACCTGTGTAAAATAAAACGATTCATGGTATCACACTTTATTCGAATATTTGTCTCCCCATTCATCCCTCCATGATATGTCTATATTCAGCCTAGTCTCTCTCAGTTCACTATTGTGACCTACATGAACTAAAGTGATGCTTAAAGAAATAGTGATACTGTGTCACTCTCACAGAGTTAGCACCAGAGAGCATTTGTTATGATGGACGGTGACGTTGTCGACACGTTACAAAGTGGAGCTTTAAGATTTCAATTAAGTATTCAATAATTCATCATTCACCAGTATTTTAAAAATAGCGGTGGTTTCTTTCTTGATGATACTATTCTTGAAACAACGCATTTGGAGGATCATGTGATTTCCATACAATGGCTGAGCACTTTTTCTCCCATCTACAAATTCTGTAGGGTTGAATTAAAATGTAATAATAATGAGGAATAAACAATTTTAAACGTATACCTATGTACAGTATATAATGGCTTTCAGATTGGTTATTTGAGATAGCAACAATAGAAAGAAATTAGAAATGTATAGTCCACACTTAATGCAATGCAATACAATAATTTCTTTGTGTTTTTTCAATTCAATATTAATTTACTAATTCAACTCGGCAGTCATAATTACATAATGCCTGATCTTTATTTTCTGTCGCTGGCAAATTGAGGATGAGGTAAACCATAAAATAAGGGGCTGCATCAACATTCAATTCTATAAATAATCCGTCTTACATACGCTCACTCGTCAAATGTTATTTGCTTCAACACAAAGCTTTCTCTCCTCATATGCATTACTCCTCACCTCCCTCTCTCTCTGTCTCTCTTTGTGTCTCACCCCCCTCTCTCTCTCTCTCTCTATCTCTCTGTATGTGTCTCACCCCCCTCTCTCTCCGTCTCTCTTTGTGTCTCACCTCCCTCTCTCTCTGTGTCTCACCTCCCTCTGTCTCTCTGTATGTCTCACCTCCCCTCTCTCTCTCTGTCTCTATGTATGTCTCACCCCCTCTCTCCATCTCTCTGTATGTGTCTCACCTTCCTCTCTCCATCTCTGTCGCACCTCCCTCTCTCTCTGTCTCTCTATATGTCTCACTCTCTCTCCATCTCTCTGTATGTGTCTCACCTCCCTCTCTCTCTGTCTCTCTTTGTGTCTCACCTCCCTCTCTCTCTCCGTCTCTCTGTCTCACTCTCTCTCTCCATCTCTCTGTATGTGTCTCACCTCCCTCTCTCCGTCTCTGTATGTCTCACTCTCTCTCTGTCTCTCTTTATGTCTCACCTCCTTCTCTCTCTCCATCTCTGTATGCTTTCACCTCCTTCGCTCCGTCTCTCTGTATGTGTCTCACCTCCATCTCTCCATCTCTCTCTATGTGTCTCTCTCTCTCCTGACAGATGTAGCGCTGGCCCTGATTGGGGTGATCCGTGCAATCAACAACATTTATCAAACTTTAGCTGCCTTAATTCAGTCATTTATCAAACTGGCCATGTGGCATTATTATAATGAAAAGGCCCCATCACTCAGGCAGTATCTGAAATGAGGGCTTTTAATTGAACAAGAGCCATGGACAGCTAGTGGCCACCTTTCCACCCGTCTTCTCTTCTCGCCACATTCTATATATTCTTTTTATGAGTTGTCCTCATCGTTGGGTCTGATAATGAAAACAGGAGAGCCACCAGAAATTAGATCTTAATTGAAATGAAACTGGCTTGAACATTACATGAGAATGTAAGTGTGTGGCCTACTTTAAGCATCAAAACAGTTACATTTATCTTTATTTATCGTTAGGTGTGTGGTCTCTCACGTTTTCTATTAAATATATTTTTATTAGAAAATAGTCACAATAGTCACAATCGTTTGATAGAACTGTGCTAACAAGGCTCAGTTAAAATAAGGAATTGTTGGATTACTGCCATGAAATGAGAGCAGTGGCGCCAAACACATGTTGATGTGAGAGATGTCTTCAGTCTACCTATTCATGTGTAGAAGAGAGAGACCAGGAGAACAGTAGTGAAGACTGTAGGACAGCTCAGGCAAAGGAGGCAAGAGAGAACATTTTGAAATGGGTAAGATACAAAATAGTGCTAACAATTATGCAATTTGGAGGATTGATTTAGCATAAAAGAGAAGAAAGAATTTGATTTACATTTTTTAAAATTATTATTCTTTATTCACTCAAACTTTAGAAAATACATTCCAAAGTATATGAACAAAAATCCAAGCCATGATTCAATATTTCAAGTTAATGCACAGCTTGCATTCTATTCTGTAAATCATGGTAAACAAAGTCCCATTTATTTCATTTTAGCGCTTGTATCAGTATATGAAAAAAAGCTATCCTCTTCCTCTTAAAAAAGATGAATAATACGTCTCTCTTTGTGATCCTCAAGCTAACTATTTCTGGATGTTATGCAACAAAAGCTATCTTTATTTATATACATAACATTTAGTTATTTTTTAATATCCTCTATCTATCTATCTCCCTCTTGCTATGTCTCACACACACATGCATGCACGCAGACACACACACACACACACACACACACACACACACATGCACACATGCATGCACGCACACACACACAGCAACAGTCAAAGGTGATTCGGTAAAAAAAATTCAACTGCGACAAAATTCCATACAACCAAGGTATTGTGAGTGTGGCAGCAGGTAATTTTAGTTGAAGGGCGGGCTTCCTATCTGCTGGGACTAAATCCTGTTGAAGTCCAGAGGAGCACCTTCAGGCTACAAAAAAACTCTAATTCTCTCTAACACGCAGACAGTGCAGTCTATACAAATCCCTAAGTACTGACAATATCTTCATCCAGATATAGAGAGGAACATTTTGCCACATGCATATAGCATACATCCCTTAAAATGTTAGCTGCTAGCCAAAGACGCAGCTAGTTTGCGTCACATTGTTGTTGATACCATAGAAACAGTTGATAATCGGTTGTACTGTGGCCAAATAAATCACAAAGTTGCATTATTTTCCTGTGATTGACATATGTCGCAAACTTAATTTTGTTGTCCGACATATACTTTTTTAGGATGCTTACAAAAGCATTACGCAAAAAAGAAACATAGGCGTGCAGAATATTTCCAGTAGCAAGTGACGTAGACCAGTGGTCCCCAACCACCGGTCCGCGGACCGGTACCGGTCTGCAGGTCATTTGGTACCGGGCCGCAGAGAAAGATTGAATAAAAAAATATTTTGTTTTTCGCGTGCCGTGAGTTATTACAGTCAGCGGTCCCCAACCACCGGGCCACGGACCGGCACCGGGCCGCAAAGCATTTGCTACCGGGCCGCGAATAAAAAATAGGAAATACGACGAGCCTAAAATATGGCTTAATTGCGGCCGATGACTCGCATGCTCCACTTTGCGAAGAGGGGTTTTCTGCAATGAAAACTAAATCGCGGAATAGACATAGACATAAGGAACACGCTCCGGGTGTCGCTGTCCCCCCCCGGTCCGCAACGACGTTGTCAACATTAAACCGGTCCGCGGTGATAAAAAGGTTGGGGACTGCTGCACTAGAGTAGTCAGGCTAACCTCAAAGGCAGCTGAAATGATCCACTAGAGTAGTCAGGCTAACCTCAAAGGCAGCTGAAATGATCCACTAGAGTAGTCAGGCTAACCTCAAAGGCAGCTGAAATGATCTTGGCCTTCTTGCTGAGGGCGGCCCCCACGGCGTTGAAGTTCCTGTCACGGATCTCTGCGTACAGCTCCTCTGCAGAGTTCAGCTGCAGCTTCTTGGGCTCTGTGGGAAGGTCCTTGCTCCCTTCCCCTTGCTTCTTCTGGGCAAACTTCTCCGGTGGTAACTTCACGTAACCTAAATGAAGAGAAAACCAGAAATGAATAAATAAATAATATATATAAAAAGGTCTAATTTAAAATGACTTAACTTTGTATTCCTGATTTGTATCTCTGGGTACTCTGCACTGTGTCCAGTTGTTGTTTTTAAACGAGGAGGTGCAGAACTACACTTCTTCTTCTCTTTCTCTCGTTCTTTTCCAATCCTGATTGTATGATTTGATTGTTCTCAGCCTAACTTGTAAGTCGCCTTGGAAGCAAGCGTTTGCTCAACCACTAAAAGTAATGTGTAATGTAAAAGCGACTCACGGTGCATTCAGAAACATGTCACTATAAGGAGCAGGTGGAGGTTAAGCAATGGGCTGCCGACATTTGGGAATCGAACCCGGCACCTTTGCGATAAGGTATGCGTATACCAAACTGACCGTTGGTGATGCCGTAGATCTCGTCGATGAGACCCTCGTAGGTGAGCTGCGTGGCCAGGGGCGTGAGCAGGTCCACGTTCCGGTCCAGCAGCAGCAGCGTGTCGAACACTGGCAGGATCTGGTTCTGGCTGCCCGCAAACTCCCTCTTCATCCTCAGCATCATGTTCGCTACATGCTGCCGAGAACCCAGAGAGACGCAAGATACACACCGCCAGGGTTACCAGACCGCACGCCAACAGGTTGTGAATACAATGATGTTCTTGTTGTTATAGTATTTATACTGCAGCGTCATGCCACTGTGTGTGGCATGACACACACACACACACACACACACAAAACACTCACCCGTGCACACTCGCCTTTGCCATAGATCTGAGGTATGGTGCCATATAGTGCCTGCAGAGTCATGAGGCCTTTAGCGGTGTGGTAAAGGCTGGTCTGGTCATTTTCCAGGTAGCACTCCTGTAAGAGGTCAATACGGTTAAGTTAAAGGTGCTGTAGGTAAGATTCAAGAGCTATTATTTGAGGGTCATTTGTTAGAAATGGACGCCTAGCCATCAGTCAGCTATTAGTGAGTAAAATGCTCTGTGAGAAAATCTGTTCCTAGTTGACTGCGCCTGCCTCTGTATGAGACCATTTCGATTTTAGACCACTCCCGCCTCATTTCTGACCAATCAGGGCATCTATTCCCTGATTGGTTCTGGTAATCCATCTTGCCTGTCAATCACAGGTGTGTGAAATGCAACACTTCTCAATGGCGGAGAAATGTAGGGAGGGAGGGAGCAGAGAGGGAGGGAGGGGACTTTTTTTCAGTTGTTTAGTTTCTTTAGTTTCTTGCTCTTTTCTGCTGTCTCTCTTTTACAACTCTCAAACCTTAGCACCTTTAAGTTACCATAGGAGAGCAATCAAACATAAAATACATCTTCATTACTTTTGCTTTAAATGTAATGTCGGCCTTTTGCGTAACTCACCTAAAAGTTGTTTCTGTGGATTGTATTTGTGAATATACGATATATATACAGACTCAACACACACCCTGAAGGCACTTTCAGACTCCATGGACAGCAGGTCGCCGTCATAGGGAATGAGGTCCAGGATGTACTCGTCGATGTTGGTGAACGACCCCAGGACCCCCTGCTCCTTCAGGCGCTGCTCACACAGCATGCTCCGCCGGGGCACGAACAGGATGTGGAAGTCTCGCGAGTTTGTCTTATCGCTGAAGGCACCACATTTCAGTGGAGAGAGGGTTGTTAGTAAAGAGGCTACGATTACTATAACAACAACAACAACAACAACAACAACAACAACAAACATATGCTGGCTTGGCTGTGTGACTTTATTAGCACAGGACATGAGATAATCTGTACACCAGTTAGCTGGGGAAATGGGACACCACCAGTACAGGCTTAGTACAAACCTGAACACATTCTCAGCAATGATGTCCATGAGCTCCAGCCTGGGACGCACAAAGAAGATGATGTTCTTGACGTCTGCGGGTGGGAGACGCCCTCCCTTGAGGGTGAACATCTTCTCCACTTCATGTTCCTGAAAGGCAGCGTCATTCATTTTACTACAGCAAAAATGCGGATGTGTCTATTTGGTTTCTGTCACCCCGTCTGTGAATGTGTAAAACACGTACCTTCAATAAGGAGTACTGCGCTATCAGTCCAAAGGGTCCGGTCAAATATTCATCCCAAACTATGGCCTGGAAAGCAAATAAACAAAAAGACATGACATCTGACTCTAAAGGAGAGACACCAAAGCCACATGTGTTTTCATCGCTTTCGACTGTAATACTGCACACTATGTCACACACCTTGCTCCCCGCACACTTGTCCAGAAACTCCCGAAGCTCCTTGCGTGCTGCTTCTCTCAAGATGTTTAAATTCACTCTTCCGCTGGTCAGGTGAGCCGCCATCTTTACTGCGCGGAGGAAAACAAGGGCGAGGTCAGGTGACGCGTCACGTGACAGACGCAGAGCCGCTCACTGGTGTTTCTCTGTTAGTTCTTCATAACTCGCATATTAATTGGCCTTTAGATTAATTTGTGTCGAATCAAAAAAAAAAAAAAATATAGAAATATAAAACAAGCAGCTATTATTGACACTTCACGATAGGTCGAGTGTAGTATTTGCAAAGATAGAGCGTTTTTTTTTATTAATGTAATTCATTGTTTGTCCTCTAGATGGAAGAATATCCCTGCAGGAGCCCAGAGCAAAGG
>OMNO01065861.1:0-10601 GCA_900303215.1 Trachyrincus scabrus
AAGTAGGTTGCTGCAGGGGAGCAAAAGGGTCACCAGATGGCCACAATAAAAATTGTATTTAAAAAAGAAATAATCTAAAGTATATGCATGCCTAAAAAATGCCTTGTTTCTGTTTCATTTGATGTTTCATTTGATGTTTGAGTGCTAAAATAGGGAATACTGTATTGAATAACTCACTTTTTTTGACATGGTAAGGAGGGGAAAGTATAGTATAGTAGATTTTGCTTGTTATACCTAAAAAAATGTAATTAGGACAAAATATTATTTGTTGAGTTATATGTTAAATATGATATCTATTGATTGTTGGTGATCAATAAACAGGCATGAAAACTGGCGAAATTGGCCTTTTTGAAAAAAATAGGTCATTTACGTGGATTGTGTAGATCTGCAATAAAAATATTTGGGGGGATGGGGGTCTAGTTCTCAAAAGTCGCCTGCGGGTAAAGTCATCTGTGGGTAAGCGTGTTCACTGTAGTGTTGTTCTGCTGCTCTGCAAACTATTCAATCCCAATCCAATAAAAACAAAGTTGGTGCTAGGCAGAGATGAATGATAAATATCTATTTCTCTATCTTCTCTGAGCTGTTATGTTATGTGTTCTTTTATCTAACTGTTTGATGATGTTCGTTCAATAAAAACATAGATTTTAGAGTGCCCCAGGGATGACGTATTTTTTCTTCTTCTTTGGATTTCCGACAGGCCGATGTGTTTTTGTGGGGCAATCCGGAAGTTATGTTCGCCATTGCTTCACCAAAAAGTCCGTTCCAAAGGTTCATTTTATATATCAAGACAAATTAATACCGCTTTTAAGGTTTTTGAAGTGTAAATGCAATCAATAAAGTGAAAGGCAGACAAAAGATTTTCAAAAGACTACTAAAATTAGCAACATGGCGGTCATAGCCCTACATGAAATGATGCAATCCCTCACTGAGAAGTCATCAGAAAATACAAAAAAACGCGAATGACTCGGAAGTAAGATAGAGAAGTCTGGTCTCTTTTATATGAATCAGGGCATTGAGGTCTACTAAAATTATCAATTTGGAGGCTCTAGCCCCACAGGAAGTGGTACCCTTTGTAGGTCACCTAGGGGTCAAGGACACTTGGGAGTAAACTAGAGACCTGGTGTCTTTTTTTATAAGAAAGAGGGCCAAAAGGACATATGACAATATGAATTTTGTGGCTCAACCGTAAGTGATGCAAATCCTTAATTGGAGGTCATCAGAATATAAAAAAGCACACCATGTATGGGGGCTTAGAATGACTTGGGAGTAAGGTAGAGACCTGGGGTCTCTTTCATATGAAAGAGGGCCTCAGGGACATGTAAGATTATCAATTTTGTGACTCTAGCCCTACAGGAAGTGACTCACAAAGCATCATCAATGCTCCATTGGAAATAAAAGGCGTTGCTAATAAAGTAATCTAAATTCGCAGGAAAGAGATAGGAACTTGGCATTTAAACCTATGAATGTGCCTTGTGCCTTGGGATCGCTCGGTGCAAATGTCACGCCTCTCGCAGCCCCGTCATAACACTGCTCATTGCCATTAATGCAAAATTATGGGGTCCGCGTATCATTTTTTTGGCGGGATGGAGATAGAAACTCATGCCTTTAGCTGGTATGTGGACATGTTTTTCAAGTTTGGGGCCAAAAGGGCTCTATACGGCTCTATAGTTCATATGCATTTCGCTCATAACAAAAAAAATGAGATAGAGGTCTTATTCTCAGATATACGTGTTGGATTGGTGGGGTGTAGGTCTGTGAAGAATTTCAGCAAAGAATCTCAGAAGCGGGTCGTGGGAGACGTCACGAGATGGAGCATTTGATGATGCTTTGTGAGTCCTGTAGGATTAGAGCCACCAAATTGATAATCTTACATGTCCTTGAGTCCCTCTTTCATATAAAAGAGGTCCTTGACCCTTAGGTACCACAAGGTCTCTACTCACTCCCAAGTGTCCTTGACCCCTATAAACCCCTAGGGACCACAAGGTAACAAATTAAACATCATACATTCACTGAACAAAGATTATGAAAATAAAATGCACATTTCTCACTACAAATGTTATCAAAATGCATTTTAAGGCCGAAACTATCTTCAAATATTGCATTTTCCACTGAGAATGTGTCAGCCATTTTGTTTTCGCCTCTTCTGCCCAAGTGGCCCAGACATGGATTTCTCTTACCTACTGGATCTGGATTCCTCCATATTGGTATCAGTTAATATTATTGTTAAAAGAGCATAGACTCTTCCTTCTACTGACACACTCAATAGTATGGTTGATAATTGAAATACTTGAAATAGATTCCACATTCCATCTTCATAAATGAAAGGACTATTAATCTGGTTCTCTATTCCTTATTCCTTATAAATATGCAGCTTGCCATGATCATTACAGTCAACAACATAAATAGTCAATACACACTGTAGCTACTGTATCTGTCAATCTGTTTACAACTAATTCCTTTAAAGCTGATTGAGATCAGAATTCAAGAGACAGCCAAGACATGAGCTAAATAGCATGGCATAATGCCATTTCTTTATTCTTCATTCCACTCAAGTACATTTTATTGAAAATGCACATTTAATTGTCACATAAAAAGCTATACTGATGTCCTCTCACACATTGCCTCGGCGGCATCGGGCGCTGTTCTGTCTGGTGCTGTGGTACTATGACTAAGAATAAGTGAATGACTAGAACATGAGCTTTCCTTTGGACATGTAATTTGAATAAGATAGATTAATGAATTGTGTCAAATAAACGTGCCTCGTTGAAATCAATGAGCTTTGTGTTTTGCTTCCACACCTGTGTCACTACCAAATCGGTCCGGGCTACCAAATCTCTCGGAGTGACGTAACTAGCGGACAGTGATTTAAAGAAAAAAACGAGCCATGTTGATAACTTAAATAATAGTAGTTGATAACTTTAATTATAGTAAAACTAAACTGCGTTAATTGCGGTTTGGCTTCAAAAGGCACCTTATTGTGTCTTTTCCCTAGCCAGTGGAACCTAGTTTACGCTAAAAACTAAACCATTTACGGCAGCTCAGCTGACAGCACGCAATGTAGTTATGGCAACGTGTGTGCTGAGGTTTGGAGTAAAGAAGTGCGCTATTAAGGTGATGAATCTTCATCTGAGTTTGTGTAAATTACACTTTACATACAACTCATATACTCGTAAGCAACGTAAAATGTGCTTCCTTACATTCTAAACATTAATTTACCTCATCACAGCATCCAATTCCTATCACAGGAACCAAGAACCAATCATTTTGGGGGTTGTTAATAATATCGTGTTCATATAATATGTTCATGTTCATGTATAAAATACAGGAAATATGCGTGCATGTTGCAGAAAAATGAATTAACAAGCGCATATATATGAGAACTGGGGGGGCTGGGGGATTCCGAACAAAAATGTAGCTCATTGTTCCACATGTTTGAAATACGTGGTGTGTAATAAAATATATAATTTAGGTTATTTCATAACCAGAATATGGTTATTATAGCCTACCCCCATTCTATTCCCTCAAAACACCGCCGCAAGCGGTTAAAACACACTACAACGTTGATATACACCTATCTAGAAATGTTGCTATACAACGTATTTTTGATACAGAAACGTTGACATTCAACATATCCGTGGTTTGCAGAAACGTACAAAACCTACGTTTTCCTCTGGCGATAGGGTTGGTTTTCTGACTAAACTAATGTAATGTCTCGAAATCCGCCTCCATGAATGCCAAGAGTTTACAAAGAGTTTTCCAATAGCTAAATATCTATAAATGTTTCGAGTTTCCTGGTTTAAGATTAGATTGTTATTTATTTGTTAACCTTGTACCTCAGGCCTAGCAAGAACGAAGAGTCTGCAAATAACAGGTTGTTCCTACATTAACAGGCAAGGTATGTAGTGTCATATAGCTTTGGATTGGATGCCATAATTGGATGCCATAACTCTAATCCAAATATGATTAGAATTAGTCATATTTCTTAAAATACAAAAATGTATTTTCAATGAGAGATGATTATTGTGGGACAGAGGGGAGAATTAAATATTAGGCCAACAAAGGAATACTATGTTTAGTGATAAGGATGGAGGACCCCACTCCCCACCAATGTTTGCACTACAGTCTCCCTACTACATTCACCATGGTTAAAATAGCCTGTACAAGATTGAAAATGACTCCTTTAGAAATACTAATAATAATAATAATAATAATAATAGTGGATATCATATTTTATTGATATGTGGACCTCTAAACTATAAATGTAACCTTTGACTTGACAGACAATTAAGTTAGTTGGTTTAGTTGCTTTCAAAATTAGGTGTTTTGAGGAGGCTCAATGCTGCTCTAATTAGAGACAGGAGTCAGTGAAGCAAATGTGGAAAAAAACATTTTTTTGCGGTTGTTTTACACCATAATGGCTGTTCATTTTCAGGCAGATGTAAATATACTTAAAAATGAGCATTTAAAACGAATATCTTTCGACATTGTCTTCCAGGGAGCATGCCCCCGGACCCCCCTAGTTGTGGCAGGTTTTCTATATCCACGCAATGTTCTCACCTGTTTCACCCCTGACCAGTTTGTATGCCTGAATAAAGTTGCCTCAATGCATACTACTACAATATTAGTAATGATGCTAAATGATAATAGTATAAAATTAGTTCCTAGGCCACTACAATACTAATAATGATGCTAAACGATAATAGTATAATATTAGTTTCTGTATTAATAATGATGCTAAATGATCATAGTACAATATTAATTCAAAGGAAAACATTTGCGGTTTGGTATTGATGGTTTGGTAGAGAAGATTTTGTGAAACACTACTCTACGCTACCACTACTACTGAAGTGTAGTAGTGTGTGTGTTGTGTGTCTAGCCTCTGCCTTGATGCATGCTTTTATTTTTACCTGCGACAGAAAATAACTATAAAAATGAGCAGTTGTGGGAAGTCTTACACAAAGAAAGATGGCTGCTGGCCCTGGGTTCTTGCTATGCACTACGAGGACTTGGGGAGAACATCGAGAACATAACGTCTTTGTCTTAATAAATAAAATGGAAAGGTTGCTTTAGTGGCTGCGAGGGAGGGTGTCTGGGTAGACGCTAGATAACTTCATCTGAGGACAGAGTACAGAGTAATTGAAAGGAAACGGGGGCGAGAGACACAGATAGAGAGAGAGGATTGCAGATTCCAACTTAGTGAAACTGACAATGACAGCATGTGTTCCACAGTCACATGAGCCTGGAAAGAAGTTAATTGCTGCTATGAGTGTGAGTGTGTGTGTGTGTGTGTGTGTGTGTGTGTGTGCGTGCGTGATATAAATCATCTAATTGCTGAGAGTGTAGCACTGAGTGTCTGCGGTGCGTCACACACCAAACAAGCAGAAAGACCAGAGAGGACGTTCTCCAGGATTAGCACCCCTCCCCTGCGAGTGTGGACTTAAGACCTAGTCGTCGCAGCCCAGTAAACAGTTGTGCTCAGACACACTGTGTACTGTTCAATGCAACATGAAAAGAAAAAGCATTCTGAGCTATATCTGAATTCAGTCATTTGTGAAACAGAATATGAGTGTGGAACAACACGTAGTGCGGAATTGTGATTCGAAGGATTTGATTAGATTGTGCAAAAATGGTAAAATACAGTAGCCCAGCTGTGTGTTAGCCTGTCACAGGAGTTATATGAGAGGACGAGGCAACACTGTGTGATGTGATTGTTCGAAATGTTAAGCCTTTCAGCGTGGAGTATATACTGCCAGGATCAGACTATGCAACGTTTTTGGTCACCATGTCAAATTAGGCAATTATTGCATCATAAAATCTTGCCGTGTCTTGGGCTGGAGACAGGGCACACTACATGTTGACGGCGACATGTTCTCTCTGCGACAACAAAATGGATGACGTTCCTTTTATTTTCAGTGGAAAATACAATATTTTAAGATAGTTTTGGCATTAAATGCATTTTGATAACATTTCTAGCAAGAAATGTGCATTTTATTTTCATAATCTTTGTTCAGTGAATGTATATGATGTTTAGTTTGTTAGTTAATGCAACCTTTTCTATCATTGCTATGGTTGTTGCTATGGACGCTGCTATCGCTGAAATCACGTAGCTTGCATGTTCATTGTCTTTGTGTTGTGTAGTTATGATGTGTTATTTTATGTAACTGTTTGATGATGTTCTTTGATGAGGCCCAATGCTGCGGTAGCAATGTGCCTAGTCACCCTGCGGTAAGCTGACATGTTTTTGTGGGGCTTTGGCTCATCGCCATTGCTTCGCCAAAAAGTCCATTCCAAAGTTGAATTTTACATATACATTTTGTTTAACAAGATAATCATGACAAATGAATACTGCATTTAAAAGATTTTCAGAAGACTACTGAAATGGTCAACATGGGGGTCCCGTAGCCCTACAGGAAGTGATTCACTTAGCAGGTGACCTAGGGGTCTAGGACACTTGGGAGCAAGCTAGAGACCTGTAACGTTCTGAAATCAAACTCCAACACACCAAAGTAGTATTCAAATTATTTAGTGAGCTTATTGAAATTCAGTGATAACGTGTTTCTCTCTCGGCTACTGCAGCCATCTCTGGGCTTCCTTATTCTCACGGTTTTACCAAGCATACTACAACAAATGAACCAAAAGCGCCCCATACTACAACAATGAACACCCCCTCGTGGACAAAATATAACACTATCACATTACATAAGAAACATTGCATTACAGTATAAGCCATAAACATTACAAGACCTGGTGTCTCTTATATGAAAGAGGGCCTCAAGGACATATAGGGTCATCATCAAAAAACACTATTCACGGGGGCCTAAAATGACTTGGGAGTAAGCTAAGCTATAAGATTATCAATTTGGGAGCTCTAGCCCTACAGGAAGCAACTCACAATGCACCATCAAATGCTCCATCTCGTGACGTCTCACGTGAGATTTCTTTGCTGAAATTTTTTCCAGACACCCCACCGATCCAACACACATATCTGAGAATCAGACCTCTATCTCATTTTATGAGCGAAATGTACATGAACTTGAGCGGTGTTATGACCGAGCTGCGCGCTGCCTTCTTTACTCCAAGAGGCGCAATATTTGTACCGAGCGATCCCAAGGCACCCCTGGTTGGTCCAAAGGCCAAGTTCCTATCTCTTTCCTATGAATTTAGATTCATTGATTAGTTATGGCTTTTATTTTCAATAGAGCATTTGATGATGATTTGTGAGTCACTTTCTGTAGGGCTAGGGCCACGAAATTGATAACCTTATATGTGCCAGAGGCTCTCTTTCAATATAAAAGAGACCCCAGGTCTCTAGCTCACTCCTCTCTAGCTCGCTCACTGTCCTTGACCCCTAGGTGACCTACAAAAAGCATTACTTCTTGTAGGGATAGAGCCGCCAAAGTTATCATATAGTAGCGTGTAATGCCCTTTAACACAAAGACAATGATTCAAACATGCAAGCTATGTGGTTTCAGCGATAGCAGCGCCCATATAGCAACCACCATAGCAATGATAGAAAACATTGCATCAACTAACTAACTAAAATGCACTATTCTCACTATAAATGTTATCAAAAAGCATTTTAATGCAGAACCTATCTTAAAAGATTGCATTTTCCACTGAGAATACAAGGAACGTCATCCATTTTGTTGTCGCAGACAGAAACTTGACAGTCACGTGACATGGACGCAGGGCCAGCCGATAGGGGCGCTGGACCAGCAAACGCGCATATGGGTCGTTTTGGGGCGTATGACAAACAACCTATTCTGTCGTTTAGGTTGGAGGACTTGTTGCATTTTCTTTTTTCCACAGAAAAGTTGTTAGTAGTCTTGCTAGAGGAAAGTGCCTGGTGGGCTGATAGAGGCCTTTCTATAAGAGTGAATGAGCTGGAGACAAGGGAGGGATGATGTTAGTGACTGATGTTAACAGCTATTTATAATGTATATATATATACTAACCATGTAGACAGTATCTATGATGAGTTCTCTACTCATCCAACTACATGCAATGCCCCCACAGCAGGACTTGTGACAATTTATAGTTCAACAACAAAGCAGAAGCCTTGACATGATTGCTATTGTTTTTTTCTTCCTTAATAATAATTAACATCATAATCATAATCATCATCATAATAGATTTTAATTGAAGCGCTTTTCAAGGTACACAAAGACACTACACAAACATTTAAAAGAAATATATATATGCATATTCTCACATATTATTATATTATATTCTTACGTATTCTTATCTCCATTTACCAGGACAATGAGCATCAGAACTACTCCACTCTGAAGTCCAAAAGCACCAGTGCCATCGTCTCGGGGCTGAAGCCGGGAACCAAGTACATCTTCCAGATCCGAGCCAGAACCTCGGCAGGCTGCGGGCGCTTCAGCCACAATATAGAGATACAGACTGGGAAAGCAGGTGTGTGTGTGTGTGTGTGTGTGTCCGCGTGCGTGCATGTGGGTGTGTGTATGTAAATGTGTCCGTGTGTCTATCTGTGTGTATGTACGCGTGTCTGTCTGCGTGCGTGGGTGTGCGTGTCTGTGTACGTGCGTGTGTGGGTGTGTGTGTGTGTCTGTCTGCGTGTGTGTGCGTGCGTTTGGCTTTGCATCAAACGGTAAAATGTCAGACCAGAGAAAGCATGAACAAATAATTTTCGGAAAGATTCCGCCCATATTTTCCTGAGCCTTATAGTCCGGTCGGGGGTTTGTTTGTTTCTGATCTGGCACGGATATAGAGCATCTCCCTCACACACCCCAGTCAGTCTGCACAGCAGGGTGGTGCTGGGCCAAGGAATTGACCTGCTGTCAGAGAGGCCAATTACAGACACAATCAATTGGCTAAGAGTGTTTCTGTCAGCAAAAGAAGAACTGCTGCCAGTTGGAGCTTAAAACAATGGCGGCACACAAGTCGAGTCAGGTTTATTTGTGTAGCCCTTTATCATAATTATGGTCTTAAAGAGCTTTGCAGACCCATGTTCGGATTGGGCTTGGACGCAGAGATAGAGAGAGAGATGTGGATGGTCCAGTACTGGATCATGCCCAGGTGGATGGGAATCTAACTACTTAAGAGTTTGGGCTAAAGCAGCACTGTGAAGGATTTAGTTGTGAACTCTTTTTTGTAATTTTTTTCACAAGGTAAGTAAACACATTGAAGATTGTAATGAATGCAGCCTTACTGTGAGCATGAGCATACCGGGGAGCCAAACATGTGTGAGCCGCCACTTCAAACAGACTACATGGCAGGTCAGACAAAACAAATACACAAACTGAGCCTGGATTTTTCATTCATTTGTCATGCTTGGGTTTATGTATTTATTTCCAATTTAAATATTTATTTAGCAATAAATTCAGTAGCCCATTTAGAAGAAGTTGTCAAAAATGATGGTTATTTTCCTTTTTTGCCTGAAATTGGCCTCCACTAAGCCTGTTTTTAAAGAAACGTGTTATGCTAAATGTCACTTCTGCTCAACACTGAACAGCCAACCTGGAGAAGACAGCAGTGTTGATATTCCTTCTGTTGTAAAACATGTCCACAGAGCTGCTTTGTTACTGTTACTGTAGCCATACGTCTGGGAACTTTTAATGGAGGCAGCGCAGCAGAGAGAGAGAGAGAGAGAGAGAGAGAGGGAGAGAGAGAGAGAGAGAGGCATGATTTTGCTCAATGCAGCGTTCAAAATGCGTTTGGCGTATTGCCACACTTACACAAGCCTCTCCAAAATCAAACAAAAAAAACAAGAAAGTAGCCACTAAATAAGGTTGCAATGCTACGATTTTTAATGATTTTACGAGCCTGATATCAGACAGAATTGTCAACTTGTTACACTCCATTTCCATCTGTCTGTCTGTCTCAGTCTGACATTGCCTCCACTCTAACCAATTTCCGTGGGGGAGGGGGATTCATAATAATTGTACATCATCACAGCACTTTTTCTTTTTTTCATAATTTCAGACTAATTTATATTCTTTAAAAAATTCAAAAACATGTATAATATAGTAATATATCATTTTACACATGCTCAGGTAAATGTGACTTTTTCCTAATTGCACATTAAAAGCTCAATTTATTTTAAAGTGGTAAAATAGTCAATGTTAATCTCAAGAGCTGACATCGGAGAACAAATGTTTTCTTCTTTGTACTACTAGGGAGATATTCAAGGATATAAGAATATTCAGATTTAAGTGGTCTGTTATTTCTGTAACAATACCTACATTCAAAAATCCACTTCAAATTATTCGGCCTTGAGTTAACAATCTTGCTAAACTCCTTATTGCTGCTGTGTCTTTGTTTTCCTTTTCAAATGACTTTGTTACACAACATTCATTGTTCACTTTGATCACATTATGCGCATGTTCTGAGCGTGTGTGTGTGTGTGTGTGTGTGTGTCTGTGTATGTGTTATTTATGTGTGTGTTGTGTGTGTGTGTGTGTGTGTGTGTCTGTGTGTGTGTGTTATTTATGTGTGTGTTGTGTGTATGTATGCCTGTGTGTATGTTCTTTATGTGTGTGTGTGTGTGTGTGTGTGTGTGTGTGTGTGTGTGTGTGTGTCTCTGCAGTGCCCCTGCGCTACAGAGCCATCAGCATTACATGGATCTGTGTGGC